>WYDI02037273.1:11315-23423 GCA_009867235.2 Psittacus erithacus | reverse complement strand
ATGGTTTAGTGTGAAGTGTCCCTGCCCATGGCAGGGGGGTTGGAACTGGATGATCTTAAGGTCCTTTCCAACCCTATGATTCTGATTGTATAAAAACGCATGGTTAATACAACCTTCTTTTCTACAGAAGGTAATAACAAGGAGCTAATGCATCATTGCTATTAATACTGAGTCTTTTGCACTGGTCTGAAAACATGTAATATTTTCTCTTG
Source organism: Psittacus erithacus (assembly GCA_009867235.2). Lineage (NCBI taxonomy): Eukaryota > Metazoa > Chordata > Aves > Psittaciformes > Psittacidae > Psittacus > Psittacus erithacus. Next base: position 23,211 of record WYDI02037273.1, on the reverse strand, counting down.
TTTTTTTTCTATTCAGTTATCATTTTTGTGCTATTCCTCTGAGACTTTTTCTCAGAAATTTGTTCAATTTTTTACATTATCTAGATTTTTCCTAGTGAAAGGCATTCAAGAGAAGTTTCTATGCAAGAATATCTACAGAACCTCTCAAAAGTCTAATGCTTTGGTAAAATTTTTATTGATTTTAACAAAATCTGTGGAGGTAAACAAAACCTTTAATGCGATTGGGTTGTTATTTTGAAATGAATTATTGATTGTATAGGGCTTTATTTTAGTGCTTTCACTTTGGAATGGTATGTCTAAAGAAACCAGAATGTGTATGTGTGGAAAGAGAATGGTAGTGTCACATTCAAAGGTATTGTTTGGTTGTCTGTGTTTTGTTTTGGTTTTGGTGTTGGGTTTTTTTTTAAGGATAACTACTGCTTTGTCAAAATACTTCTGACTGGAAGTAAAAGAATACTGAGTACACTTGTGCAAAATTTCCCACAGAAATTATCTGACAGTATTTGGTGCCACACCTCAGTCTCCTTCCTTTGAGAGTTACAAGTTGAAGATGTTCCTGGGTATCTTAGGTGTCTGACACAATTGCAGGCTTGTATGCCTGCAATTTAGGCAAAAGACTATAGAGCAGATGAATACCTGAGAAGTAGAGCTGTATAGCTGTAATCGTTTGCATACTTTTCAGAATGGTTGAAAGAAAAGAGGGTGCCATGCAAGCAGGAAAAGTGAGGCCTTTAGGATTTCCTACCCTTTATAGCTGGGTAACGGAACAGGTGTTTTTTTATTGTGTCACTCTCCCTGCCCTGGCAGTCTGTGTCCAGTTTCAAGAATTTTCAGCAACTATCTTTGGCAGTGTTAACGCCCCACGAGTTTCCTGTGGATAGATGAAAAAGCATACATGGGATAAGCGCTATGCCAAGTACCCTGGGCTCTTGGCAAACCTTTTTCTTCCCTCCCTTGCTTCCTTCCTCCCTGCTGGAGTTCTGTTTACTTTTTTCCAGCAGCCTGCAGGCATATGAATCCTTAGCAAAAAATGCTTTCATATGAGGAAAAGAGATGTAGGCCTGCTACAATTTCGTCTGTACAGTAACCCCACAAGGAAGTGTGTATACAAGACAATTCTGAGTTCATGTTAACAATTATGTGAGAAGTTAAACAGATGGGATTAAAGCATTTATGAAAGAGGTTGCCCAAGAGATTTCTAAAATTGAAATCGATAATCTCCTTCAGCAAGCTCTTTAAAAAGTGTCAGGAATGGAATGGAATGGAATGGAATGGAATGGAATGGAATGGAATGGAATGGAATGGAATGAAATGGAATGTTGGCATTTGTGAAATTGTACTAGGGCTGTTTGAGAAAGCCCTTTTTGGAAAAAGCTCGGTTTTCTTTGTTGTGGCTTTTTTTTTCCTAATTCATTGATAGACCCTTCTTATCTACAGAATTGTGCTGGGAAGAGCAATATTCTTTCAGAAATTTCACCAATGAGCAGCTGGGTGGATGGGAAGAGTGTTTCAAGAGTGACATGTGAGAAAATGTCACCTGTATGTCACCTGAGCTACTTGCATGGCTGTTCCTGCCATATAAGTGTGGCAGTTCTGCATGCTTACAACTCTGTCCAGAATATTGGTATTCATTACAGCTGGCTGTCATTCTTCCCCATGCAAGTACAACCAAGTGTTTCCTCCAGTTGTGTTGAAAGTTGATCATACTTTTGCTGCAGGATACAGCCCCCTGGGACATCTTTAAATGTTTCAAATCAAATCAGAGCAATAGTTTCTACCCTATCTATTGTTGAGTATTGAGGAGACAGAGTTAGACCTTCGAGGAGGCGGAGCTCAGCCTCACTTAAGAGTGAGCTTGCTCCACCCTGCTGGAGAAAAATTCAGATGTTAAGGGTCACAGAGCTATGAGTATTTGAAAGCTGCCAGGAGTCATTCAGGAGATCTAAGAGAAATCGGTTATATTTTGTTAAACTGAAAAGACATACAGGAAAGAATTATGTTCAGTGAGTATGGAACTTCAGGTTGAAAATGTGAGAGTAAGACCAAAGTAAGCATTTGCATCCTGGAAGGAAATCCTCTCCAGATGCAGGATAACACCTCTGATTTAAGAATGTGAAGCAGCTAAGAGGAAGTCTGCATCTGATGTGTGCTAGGATTCCAAGATTCCCTAGAGGAAGAGAAATTGAGGAAACCAGCACTCTGTTGTCTGAAATGTGTTAAGATGTCTTAGCAGCAGTACCTGGAACCAAACTCAATAAGCCCTGGTTTAAAGTGACACTAGGGGCTCAGTGAAATTCAAATATGGTCACTCACCATACCTTTAGCACAGCATCAACAGGAAAAATTAAAATAATTAATAAATGTATACACACAGAGAGATATAAAAACCTAATTTAAAAAAATCCTGGCAAGTGCGTCATGCCTCCTGTTTTCTAAGTGACACTCCTGCCTCAAGCATTTCCTAGCAAAGGCCAGGCATGGAAACAGAAGATGATGAAGATGAAGAAGAAGACAAAGACAAAATAGAAGACAAAGAAGAAGACAAAGATGAAGAAGATGAAGATGACGAAGCCGATGAAGAAGACAAAGATGACAAGAAGAGAAGGCGAAGAAGATGAAGATGACGAAGATGACAAGATGAAGATGATGAAGAAGAAAGAAGGTGATGCATGAGTATTTATTTGTGTTTCTAAGCCAGTTCTTTGACAGCAGTTTTATGATGTTTGGCTGTAGACCTGTATTATTTTAACCTTTAAGGCTTACTTGGGTAATTAGGAAGAATTACCAGGGGATGAGGAATGAATAATGAGGTTTCTGTCCTAAAGAATGCAGATGGTGCTTTGGAGTTGAAAGATTAAAAAAATGAAAAAAAAAAAATTTAATCTATTTGTGTTTACGGTAGTCCCTTTCTATACACGACAGTGGATTCAAAGTAAAGCATGGATTTTAGTAGGCACACTAAATAAAAAAATAAATTACTTCCTTATTCCCTCTTGGTTGTTCCTATATTCCATATTGTTCTAGCATTATATTCACAGATATCAGTATACAGAAGAGGAGGTGGTGTTTGCAGTGACACATTTAGTGGAAACTGCAGGGAAGAAAAATGAGCTACAGCCTGAAAGGGCAGGGGAGAAAGCCACAGATTTTGTTGCTTCAGGTCTCTAGCCCAGAACTTTGGAGAAGATAGCTTGCAGGTTCACTGTTGTCAAGTTGTATGCATATTTTCAGAGCTAAGTCATCTCTGCAAGCTGTTGAAGCAATTTTTGGCTTATGGCCTGAAAAAGTTACTCAAATGTCTTTGAACTTTTTGAACCACTTAAGCAGCTATTTGAGCCTTCAAAAAAGTTGCAAGATGAACAGATTCTTCTGCAGTTCTTGAGAGGCATAGGAGTTTTCTTCTGCAGTTTATTAATATCTTAGCCATTACCTTATTTGTATGATACTACTTTCTTCATAAGAACCTATAGGAAGTATGCTATTTAAATGGTCTTTGTTATCAAAAACAGGCTTTTCCCATTCATAGGCACTACGTAGCACACTGCCTTTTATTCATGAGGTTTCTGTCAACTGATTCTAAAACAGTTTTTTATCAGTAAGAACATTAACTCAAGTTATTTTTTGGTGCTCTTGCCTCTTTGCAGGAGTTTGTTTGCTTTTCTAATAATGCTTCAAGAGGAGTATACAGCATTTACCTTTGCAAAGGGGTGCAGAATCAAGTAAGAGCCTTTTATAAAATCCTGTTCTCTGCTGAGCAGAGCAGATCCTGTTGAAGTTGGCATGGATGAGCAGTCATTTATCCATGGGTGAAATCTGGCCCTTTGTGAGATGCCATTTAGAATTAATGCCCAAATCTCATAAATCATGAGGAACTAAGCTTTAGGATTCAAAAAATTCATTTGCAAGACAGCCAGTGATGTGTGTAGAACAATTTTACTATCATTGAAGTAAAAGTGTTGCCCAGGAAAAATTAACAGAGAATATGAACCTTAGGAAAGTGTGACTTAAAAACACTGATTACCTCCCTATCCTGCTTAGAGAAATTTCTAAAGGTAATCAAATTCTAAATGTAATTTCTAGTGGTTAAGTGAGAAACACTGCAGTGGTACATGCAGGGCTTTTACATGCAACTAAGAAGCACATGTACACAGTGTACTCAGTGCAAAAATTAAACTGATTTGGGAAATTAGTGCTAACAGTCCCTACATATTTAGGACAGCTAAGGTCCAAATACCAAGTGCAACACACACACAGACCACGAAAGCCATGAATTCTGAGCCTTGTTTGACACAAATAAATAGGAGCATGCGTCTACAACCTTGGAAATCCCACCCAGAGCATGATCATCAAGAGCCAGCAGCTCTTTAAAGAGGTAGCACCTCTTCCTAGCTTTCTGTAGGTACTGAGGGCTGTCTACAAAGGAGACTGTATGACCAGGTCTAGAAGGACTACATAAACATGCCTTCCCATCCCATGCCCACCATAGGTATTGTGATCTTTAAGTTGGCTCAGCAAAGTGCCCAATTGATTCAGAAACATACGCAACTGACTGCTGACCAATCCCATCCATGCTTCTTTCTCACTAACAGCCCCTGCTGCACAAACCTTACTGATCCTTGTGGCTTCAGTCAGCATGCCTGTGAGTTTTGATGACTGCCAGAACACAAGCTGGGAGTTCTACCTTACAGCAGGATACAGCCCCTGAGAGAGGGATACATGTGCGCATAGGAAGATCAGATTTGTATTGTTTATTCTTAGTTTATTTCACCTTAATTTCTCCCTCACACTGGGATAGTAAGCTGAATTTTCAGAGAACTTGCTTTCTGGATAATAGAGATTTCTGTCACTGAATAGTTCCAGATATTATGATTTCTGTCACTGAAACCAAATGGAAATACACTATTCTTAATTTTCTGTAGTTAACTTTAGGCACTTTTGCATCATTTAGTATGCACATCAATGAAGGGAAAACAGCAAGAAGGGTTATTTTATGAGCATTGTCATTCTGTGAAAGGCAGTTATTAATATTATTTATAGGCTGAGATCACTTTTACTGGAGTAGAGAGGATCTGTACAATAAAGGCCTGTGTCCCAGTATAGGTCCTTCTTTCCCAATAATTTGTCCTGTATATACCAAAGCAAATGAAGAAGTGCATGCAGCGGTTTTAGTGGTTCTAGAAAGATTCATAATGAAGGCATTGCTGGCAAGAAACTCCTTATGCCGTCTTACTTTCTGCTGGCACGCAGAAGAGTATTTATAATGATGTTGCTGGTAATTTAAAAAGTAACAATCTGCCAGTAATTTCTGCACCTAATTCAAGTTCTACTTCTATACCTTTTCAATACATGAAGTATTTCTTAGTTTATGGCAAGTTCTTGGTCAGAAAGATGTATGCCTTACATACACTTCAATATTAACTTTTTTTGCCAAAAAAAATTTATATACCTTCATATATAATAGAGCTATTATTGCACACATTTTTTAAATCATGAATCTTTACATGCATGTGGTGATAGATGTTCACAGGGGTTCAGTGACTGCTGAAATTTCTACCACAGAGACAACTTCAGAGTGAGAATGGCTATGTGGTCTCTGCACCTGTGATTCTGGGAAAATTGCCTCTTACCTGTGCTTCATTAGTGCAGGTAATGAAATTAATTGCTAGCAACTTCACACCCAGGTGAGGCACATCACCTCTACACTATTTAAAACCTAGAACTCTGGGAATTAAAGGGATCTTTGAAAGTGCTGAGTTTGGCTTTGGTGTGTTAGCAACAGTGCTCCTGCAGCCCAAGTCCTCTGCTGTTGTTTGTGGTCTTCACCATTTAGACCTTTACATGTAGCTTAGCTGAGTGATGCAAGATGCAGAGTCTTCTGCACCATTCTTCCACCAGCACTCCTGCAGAGGGTTAGAATCTGCATGCAGTTTGAGGTTTTCATTAGAATGTAGCTGTACCTATTAATTACCGCTATGAGTCAGGGGAAATTAAACAATATTCCAAGTACTGGCAGAGCCTGTTTAGTAGATTCAGCATTTGACTTTTAAAGTATAATGAATAATAAAATAGTAAAATCTAGCAATATTTGTATCTGCATTGCTCTCAGGAAGTAAGAAGCAGCATGCCAAAATTAAATACAGCAAAAAAATAAAAACCTCTTAAACATGCAGAGCTGAAATTCTTCTATTCTTGTCATTAAAGTATGTTATTTATAGAGTCACAGAACTAGAAATGTAGTAGCCAAAAACATGCTGCAACCTCCATCTGAAGCTTTGGTGAACCTTTTCTTTTCTTTTGTTCTCTTAGTTTTCTTGGTATCCATAATCCCTTCTGCCTCGTAACTCAGGGCTACAAATAGATGGGCTGTGAAAAGACACTACTATGACAGTTTTGAAGATAGCAAGTTTTTCTTTTGCCAGGCAAGACTGGGAATAATTCAATAGATGCAGCTAAAATAACTCTTAAAAATTATAATTATCAACTTGAGGAGTCTGAAGCATGCCTTTTTTCTGATTTTTCAGAAGTATAGAAAATATGTATTGAATTTACATATTCATATTCAAAACATATTGAAAATACATATTGAATTAGAGAGAGTACACGAACAGACAATATTACACAGCTAGCTAAGAAATCATTTATTCTGGATTCTGCTAGGTGCAATTACGCAGTGTGAGAAATCATAACTGGCAGAGTACTATTGCTGTTGTTGGATATACATTTATGCATGTATCTTGAAACGCTAAATTTATGTCCCTTAGTATTGGATCGGAAATACACTGCTGCACTTCCATTTCTGCTAAAATGATAGGACTTTAATATAAAAATTTCATTTTCTTGTGTATTTTAAGTATGTGATTATCCAAGAGTAAGACAATTTTAATGTCATTATTTGCTGGCCTATGATTTAGAATATTTTATTAAGCTTTTGCCTCATACCAACTTTCAATAGTCAAACCAGCTGAGTTTCAAGCCTACATTTTTCTGGCCTTGTAAGTAAAATAATCACAGATGGTAATTTTTATTTCATATTTTAATTACAATATTATTGCAGCTTGTAATAGTAATTAATTTGAGATTGTATCAACACACTAATCACACAAACTGTAATAAAGCAAATACTAAGCCATTTCTGGAATAAGACTGTGATATATCAATCAACCTGTTCATTATTCTGAAGCCTGGCCAGATCCTGCTGCTGTTGAATATACTGGCTTCAACTGAAGCAGAATTGGGCTCTGGGGAAGAAAGAATTTACTACCTGATTTTATTCTCAGTGAATATCAAGGTTTTGTGTTGGATTTTTTCCTATAAAAAAAATGCAAAATCCTTAGGGTAAGCCTTAATTACATTGCAATTATTTTGCAGTTTACTGTATTTTCCTTATGCAGATATTTTATATTAGAAATCCTTTGACATGCTGAGGTAAGCACAGTTCCTGACTCTGAAACTTGGTAGAGTTTTAATAAGATTTCTTTATGAGTAAGACTTCTAAAGAATAACTCTACAACCTAGATGCAAACTTTAAAATCGTATTTATTACCTTGCTAATTTATTTTAAAAATTCATAAAAGCTTTCATACGCCCGTGTCCTCAAATATACAGAGTGAAACTGGTGTTTCCAATGTCTGTAACGCCCTTAGAACAAGCACTGACACTGCTTATCTTCCCAGCCACATAAAAGAGGCTATTGGTATAAAACGAAATATAAGGGCGTGTCTGCACCTGAAAACTGCTGCAAGTGCAGCAGCCACTGTAGGAGCAGACAGACTGTCCATAGTCTAAGATTTCAGTATTTTCACTGTAGATGTCAAAAAGCATTCTATTATAACTCTATTGTTAGGGAGTCTGGAGCCAAGTTTCTGGCAGGAGCAAATTATCAATCTGAGTCACTCTGCTCAATCCATCCCATCGCCATTGTACATGGGTTCTGGGGTCTGGTTTTGGTTGGGTTGTTGGGGTTTTTTTTTTAATGTGAGCTAGCACTGTCATTCTTATGCCTGGGAAGTGTGGAGGAACCTGGTGAGCAAGTGATTCATGGTGTTAGATGCAGTTAGATATTTCTCCTATGGCTTTTCAAGGTGTTTACTCTTCTGAGGAAAGGAGCACTGACTGGAGAGAAAGCAGCACACATAAAAGACATACAGGCTGTTAAAATCCAGTTTTCTGAAATTCCATGCTGAATTTGCTCAGAGATGAGGAGCACATCAACTATGTAAGTAGTTGATAAGTACATAAGTACTCACCTTAATACAGAAAACCTGGAAACTCACTATGACTAGTATTACCTGTCAAATACTAGTTTAGATTTGGAACAAATGTTTAATTTTCTTCAAGATGTTTAATTTTGCACTGACTCACACTTTTAAGAAATTTTTTTCTCTACCTGTAGGGGGACAAGAGTCTTTCAACTAAAACTTTGAATTGTGATTAATCAGATTAATTCATGTAACTACCCTTTGGCAAAAACAAACAAACAAACAGGCCAGTTTTATAAAACTAATCACAAAGACACAGAAGTTGGCAACAATCAATGTACTCTCTAACCATACTCTAATGGTGAATCAGAGTTGTACTGCCACTGCCTACAACAAAGTACTCTCATGTGCTAGTAGGGTAAATACCTCTGTAAGTTTCTGGCAAGAAGTTTTTCCCAAAATCTAGTAATTCTGTATAAGCATGAGGCACCTGTGCTAATGACTGTATTCTTAGAGAGTTTGTATTTGTAATCTGCTTTATAGCCTGTTCTACAGAAATGCAACTTTTACAGTTTTGCACAGCTGTTTTGAAGTGAGCTTAATTGGATCTTCATGTGGAGCCGTATAATTATCAGTTCCTGCTTCCTTACCTTCTGCAGTATCTTCCTTTCTCCTTTGGGGTTTTGCAATCATTGTGGGAACTGAGCTGAGCTATGACTAGCAGTTGTATCACTACATCTCCCAGTGAACCTCAGGTACCTCAGCAGTGTGGGTGGGCTATTCCCTGGACTACTGTCAGCTCAAACCAGCTACCCACCCTCATGTGTGCATCCCTTTAAACTTGCATTCCTGCATGGTTTCAGATCTGATTAAGCAAGGCAAACTGAAAAGAGGTGGTTTTGATAATGAATATGGAGGAGCGCAGCAGTTCTTTCTGCATCTGTCTTTTCTGCACCACTCCTCAGGGCTACATCTCCTCCTCCTCCTCTTCCTCCTTCTCTGCTCTCATCAATCTTGCAGCCTGTTACAAACATACACATACAGCGTGGCTGCAACCCAAATATGTTTATTCATCCCATTTGGCTTCTTCTGGAGGAAGTTCCCACAGAACACTAGACAAAGTTTTTTAAGAAAATTTTCAGTGCAAAACATTCAGCAGAAATTAAAAACTGAATTTCCACTGTACCTTAAACTGCAATTAAAAAAAAAAAAAAAAAAAATCCCCCCAAACAAACCAAAACTAAAACAAACAAACAAACAAACACAAGTTTTGGGGGTTTGTTTGCTTATTTGTTTTTCATTTTCATGCAGGCAATAGTGATAGCTCTGTTTGAACCCTGGTGAGATACAGTGCAAAATTAGTATTTTTCTTCAAGGATTCAAGTTGTACATGAGGATATACATTAAGAATAACGCAGTCATACATGAGTTATTATTATTCAGAGCAGCAATTAGAAACACATGGATCATGATGCACCTACAGCTATCTAACTGGCTTTGTTTTGGTATTTCTGAAGACAAAAAACAGGGAGGAGTATTTCCATTATCCAATGTGCTCATATGAGGAGACTCCAGATTTTGCTATCTTTCTGAACAGCTGCAGACACTCCCGTGCCCCCCCTCCCACTGCAGCAACATCTCAAGGGAAAAATAAAATAAGATTCTGTTTCCCAGCTGCTTTGTCCCCAGAAATGGTCTCTAGTCAGCCCTGGATGAGCAAGAAATTAATATTTTGATTGATTTGACAGAAGTTTTCACAGCACTGAAGTGTAAACTTAATTGGACTTTGGATCAGGCCCTGGTATGGTGTCATGGATGTACAGCTGGTTTTGTGCTCTGACATTATGAAGATACTGAGCGAAGTTTCACTTGTTTTACATGGAACACAGCTGTTCCGAGCAACAGCCCAGCTACACGCAGCGGGACTGTAACTGTTTACTCTGTAACTCTTGCTGTTACAAAGAAACAATTCCATTCATTTTGTTTTGTTCTGGTTCTTCAAAGCAGAGGGTGCCGGATTTACTTCGATTCTTCTCCAGCAGACATTCCCGAAATGGAAACAAACAGTATTTTCTGATACTCAGATTAGGTAACACAGAGTTAAAGTATTCGTCCATTTCTTCTTTAGAAGAGTCACGTCTGAATCCCTGAGGTAATCCTCAGTGTACAGACAGATTTGCAGAATGTATTCACCATGATTCTTGTTCACTTTAAAAGTAAATAGTGTATAAATAGAAATTATATATATGTGTATAAAAGAACATGACTTTCAATAAATGGCTCATTTAATAGGAATTACAGTCTCTATGCTAATTTCCCACAAACTTTTCCAGATTCTAGAAGTTTGTTTAAATCAGTTTAAAAAAAGCAAACCAACAAACAAAAATCAAGTCGCCTTTCTGTTAAATGCTGCATGTTGGAAGGCTTTTCTTTAAACATGTCTCAGTCGGTGAAATACCTTCCATGTTTAGCAGAGGCAAGTCTAAATGTAACATAGCCTGTTGCATATAGAAGATATGCACATGTCAAATATGTACAATTTATGCTGATTGTAAAGGTATTAAATTGTAGCTGTGGAGGTATTTTACAGCTGTGTTGAAGTACATGTAATGTATTTCAGAGATCAGCTCCAAGAGCTGCAAACTGTTATCACAGTAAACTGAAATAAGATGAAAATATTTTGAGTCAAATTGTCAGCTGCACTGACAAACATCGCATTATTTTGTTTTTCTGAGTTAGAGAAAACACTCCTGGTTCCTTCAGGCAGCAGCCTGGAGGCATAGGCATGTCAGTGCTCAGTCCTCGGTGCCTGGCTGGTGCCTCAGTGCAGTGAGTGACCCCTCTGACTTAATAACGCACTTACAGGCTTTTCTATATAAAGGAAGTATTTCGCATAGGCGTGTTATATTAGGCCCAAGATGCCAAGAGTGAAAAGGAACAATGTTGATAGGCAGTTTCACAAGTAAAGAGTCTGACACCAGCCAAGGCACTGTGTGAAGGCCGATTCTTTTCTTACTTTCTCTTTCAAACTAGCAGAGGAAGACAAATTCTGTCACACAACTTGAAGGAAGAAATCTCAGTTGTAAGCAAATGGCAGAGAAATCTGATGGCATGGTTACTAAAGATTAACTTCGGCAATATGGAAGTCAATCCTGCCTTTGAAACCACACAAAAGATTTTATATTTTGATAATAAGATTTTAATACATTCAACTGATTTTTTTTTTCTTTTTCATTAATGTGCATAGGAAATGCTTCACTGGCATATATTTTTTAATTAGGTGGAAGTAACATAACAACCTAAAAACACAGACTGGTGGAAAATAAGCATGGAATTGGCAAGACAAACTTGTTGGTTTTCACCAGTAACTATTACAAGATGATAATACTACAGTATCTTTTTCCATCTAATTTTTATGCTACTAGCCAACCTAGTCTGCTAAGTAAGCCCCATAGAATGTTATCTCACTCAGTAGGCTGGGAAGCTAAAATGCAATAGTTTCAACAACAAAACAACAAAGCTTGAGGCTTCTGAGGGGAAAGGAAAGCCTCTTTACACATAGTTTGGATTTTAAATAAATTTCTTTGATCTAGGAGATGAAATGAAACATATCCCACCCATAATATTTTGGGAGAGGGGAAGAAAAAAAGCTTTGCTTCAGGCACACTAGCTGCAAAATGAATACAGGGGGGTGGGGT
>WYDI02037273.1:0-11215 GCA_009867235.2 Psittacus erithacus | reverse complement strand
CCTGACTGCCATGATTTTTCAAATATGATGGACAGTGGCTTAGCAACTTCATTCACCAGCTCCTTCAGGACCCACGGGTGGATTTCATCAGATCCCATAGACTTGTGCATGTTCAGGTTCTTCAGATGGTCTCAAACCTGGTCCTCCCTTACAGTGAGCTTAGCGCCTTCATTCTCACAGTCCCTGCTTCTGCCTTTCAAGACTTGGGTGGTGTGGTCACAGCATTTGCCAGTGAAAACTGAGGCAAAGAAGTCATTAAGAACCTCAGCCTTCTCCAAATCCAGGTGAGCCAGTTCTCCTGATAACTTCCAGAGGGGCCTACATTGTCCCTACTCTGTCTTTTATTCGTTACATACCTATAGAATCCATTCCTGTTACATTTAACATCCCTAGCCAAATTTAATTCTGACTGGGCCTTAGCTTTCCTAACCTGGTCCTTAGCTTCCCGGACAACATCCCTGTATTCTTCCCAGGCTGCCTGTCCTTGCTTCCATCTTTTATAAGCCTCTTTTTTCCTTCGAATTTTCCTCAGCAGCTCCTTATCCATCCAAGAAGGTCTCCTGGCCCTCCTGCTGCACTCCCTTCTAGTAAAGAGTTCCCTATGAAATGTAAATATGTTTGACTTTTCTGTGTCTTTCTCCAAAGTAATGGTAACTGGAAGTGATATTATTCATTATTTGGTCCATAGCCATGCAGTGGATGTGTTAGACCACAAAGAGTTACGCGCCATGTCTAAAGAGATACTAGTTTCCATAAACCTGCAAACAGATAACAACTTTGACTATCAGAGCATGGAAGTATTGTGGTATCGGATGCAGTGCACTTTTTATTGTTTGTTTGGTCTGCAAAGTTTAAATATACCTTCTTTATTATCATGGAAGAACGAGGCACTCAATAACAATGGAAGCCTAATTAAAAAAAGATAACTGTGTGCCTGGTGCTATAGAGTCTAGTCTCCAGCCTTTTTTTTAATCAGATACAACAGGCTGAAGTGTTTTCAATTTTAATTCAGTGTTCACCACACTTGACCCAAGTGCACGTGCAGTGTTTGTTTTCTATTTAGTGTTATAATTCAATTGCACTGAGGTAAAACCGTTTTGTACCAATCTCAATGCCATTTGAGCCAAAGAAGTCATTATTGTGAATCACAGCTCTTATAAGGTCATGACCTGTGGTTTTAAGGGCAAAAAGGCATGTAGGACATTCTGGTCTCTGTTAGCCTGGTCAGTGTGGCACCAGCAAAGAACTTGGATCACAAATGGGTGACAGTCAGTGAACCTTTCACTCATATGTGACTGTTTATCACCCACAAAAGACACCAAGGGAATTGAAATATGTTTTAACAGTCTGTTTATATTTTTCTACAGAGGTCTTAGTGCCACATAACTCATTTTGGCACTTTTTTCAAACTTTATTTTGCATTAAGAAAACCAAGCAAACACTGAAGCCAATATTTATTTTTCAAATAACTATAAACATTTCACAGAAACTCTCTGTATATCAGTCACTTCCAAAATTTGTTACCTTTTCCTAGATACATGTCCTTATAATGAAAGTCTAACCTTTGTACGGTAATGAATATAAAGGACAGAGGATAAGTGTAGCAGGATGTACAATACAGCCAATAATGAGTAAAGTAATCAAGCCATGTGTTTCAATGCCATAAACTTTTAATAAGAAAACTTATTGTCATATTGCTGGTGTGAATTATACTGGATGAGTAACAATGCCTTTACTTTCTCTTCCTCACCTCTTTCACATTCTCTTTCTCCTCATCTCATTTTTAATTATTTTTTTTTTAGTGTACTTATGCCCTCATTCAGCAATGCACTTAGGCACCTTTTTTTTTAAGTTATATTTTGAGCACATGGTAAGTACTTTGCTGAGGTATGGCCACCAGAGCTCTCACTGAAGGTCAAGTCACTCTTGTTTCATTACCCTTGCACAGTCAGTAAGATGACATCAAAATGTAAGAAAAAAAAACAAAATTCAAACATTGCCAGAAAGAGGCCACCTTGCCATTAATGATGCCTTACATTGTTTCTGTATTTGGAAATCACTGTATTTCCTGTCATCTCCACAAAGACATCCCCAAAGTCATTTCCTGTTATCTCTACATCTTCAACATCCTTTACTGTTTACTGATGTCATGAGTCTGTGTACGCAGTTACTAGATTAAGACCATTGATTCAAGTTGTAGAAATTCATAAATTGTGAACTGGCTTATTCATCAGGATTTAAAAGGTTGAAACATAGGCAAGTGAATGGAAATGCTAATTAATGTTTTGCTTTGAAAATAATGTCTCCCCCAAAATACACCTGCATTTTTCTCTGGGATTCACCCAGAGGGAAGCATACATCTCTTGACACGAATCCCATCGTAAATCTTGAAAATCTCATGCAGAACCCAAAGTATTTATTTTAATGTGTTATTCATTATTTCTTTAAATCATAGTCTGTTGGCAGCTGCAAACTCATTCCATTCCAGCCACATTATAGCAACACTGTAGTATGATTTGAGAGGGTCATTAGGTCATTAACACTGGAAAAAAATCAAAACCAGAATCTTCAAATGCCCAAAGGAGCGCAATTGTAAAAGAAGATTGCACAACTAGCACAGAATAGATAATAAAAAAAAAATAAATTGTGAAGAATTAACTGCAGACTATTTTCACTTCTATCAATAATGATTCATTTCCTTAAATACAACCTTTTCAAAAAGAGAAAAAAGTCACACCATAGACTGCTGGAGAATGACTAAAGAAGGGCAATGAAGCTGGTGAATGTTTTAGTCTCTTATGGGGAGTGGCTGAGGAAACTGGAACTGTTTAGTCTGGAAAAAAGGAGGCTCCAGGGAGACCTTATTGCTCTCTAGGATGACTTGAAAGGAGGTTGTAGTGAGATGGGTGTCGTTCTTTTCTTCCAAGTAGCACGTGATAGGACAAAAGGAAATGACCTCAAGTTGCACCAGAGGAGGTTTAGACTGAATATTAGGAAAAATTTCTTCCAAAAAAGTACTGTCAAGCACTGGAATAAACTTCCCAGGATAGTGGTGGAATCACAATCCCTGGATTGTGAGGTATTTAAAAGAAATGTAGATGTGACACTTTGGCACATGGTTTAGTTGTGAACTTGGCAGTGTAAGGCTAACAGTTGGATTTGGTGGTCATAAAGGTCTTTTCCAACCTAATGATTCTATGATATTTTAAGCATGCCTTACACAGTTTCAGGTCACTGTTGTGCAAGTGGAAACATGGGGGGAAAGATTATTCAACCTAGATGTTACCTCCAATTCAGTATTTAAATAATTTCTCAATGGTGATTGCAGGTTACAACTCATTCAAAATTCAATTTGAAAAAAGCAAAGAATGTTTAGTACTCATATTTCAAGTCAGGAATTCTGTGAACTAGTGTATCTATCATTGTTTTGGGGTTTTTTTAGCCATCAACCTTAGCCATTACACACAATAATATAAGCCTGTGTGAAGAAAGCATGATTATTGAACAGAATGACAGCATTTTACTTTCATTGTGTAGAGCTGTAAATATTTCCATAAAGTGAATCACAAAAGCTACTTCCCTATAGGAGTTACTTTAGCCTCAGTGGCTATTTTGGAACAGGCCACTTCAAGGACACTGTCCCATTTGGTTTACACAAAATCTTTGGAATCTGAAGACATTGTCTCAGTGCTGGTCCTTGATTTTGTTCTTATATTTCAGCTTGTTTCTTATCTGATTCTTACCACTTGCTTTTATAGCAAACTGAATATTTTGTTGATGCGGTTTTCCTGCAGGGTAGGCCTGCTTAAGTGTTACTTATCTCACTGCCTGATTTGTGACCTGAGATGTTATCATGACCATAGAACTTTAGAGAAACAGTCTAATATTAAATAGACAGTTTAATGTTCAACAAGGAGCCAGTATCAGTTAGAGAAAAATCACACCAATTTCTGTTCTGAAAGGTTGTCTAAGTCCTTGGGATAGTGACTTGTTTCAGGTAGACTGCTTAGGCCTCTGCTAAGCTGTACAAACATTTGACTGAACCTCCATAATTAAGAAAACAATGCTGATTCAGTATCCAGCTAAAATAAAATGCTAATAAAAAGCTATCTCCACTTAGAAAGTTAGTTATATTGTTTGATAATGAAAAAAAAAAAAACAAACCAAACCAAACCGCCATAATCTATGGAATCTGAAGAATTAGGCATGTACAAAATTCATCCAGTTTAGTAACAGTGACTTTCTAATGAAAAAAAGTTTATCTATGAATAAAGCTTTGAATTTTCATGTAATAGAAAGTAGAATGTAATAGTTTGTTATTCCAGCACATGCAAAATGAGTATATGCAATTGCTAACTTCAAAAATAATGTATTTTTTTAATTAAAATGTTAGGGATTTAAGATTTTTAAACTCTATTTTGTAAAAAGATATTTATAAATTAATAACAAGCATCCTTAAATAGGTTTTACTGATATCATGGTTTCAAGCAAATACTGGGGAAAAAAAGAAAATGCTATTAGTTATATTTTCTCTTGCATCTCTGTAAATGGAAAAGAAATTATACATTTATACACTGTCTTCACAGGTTTTTCTTCAAGTTACAAGCAACAACATACAACATAGCAAAGTTTTAATTAGCAAGATTCACCAGAGATGCACTTGTAGTACTTAACCCTCTTAAAGCAAAACTATAGCTAATTTCTCATAATTCCAGGATACTCTTTGAAAGGAAACCATCCAATTAAAAACCCCACCATAAAAAAAAAAAAAAAAAAAATCAAACCCCTGACGCACCCCCCAAACCACAGTGGTTATATACTGTTTAAACACACTGACTTCCAAACACTAACATATCTCAGGGAGATTTATATAAATTTTTAACATAGGTCTACCTATGGTATTTGTAACTTTTATGGTTACTTATGATTAATTAATTTCAATTAAGTAAACTGTGAGATAAATATTTTACTATGGCCCATAAATGATATTTTTCAATGACATTGTGGCTTAACAAGAAGCTAGTATCTCTTCAATAGTCATCAGGGTAAAAGCAAGCATGAACAGCATGCTGATACATGAAGATTTCCATTTCTATTTTATCTAAATGTGTTAATTAGGATAATGTACAACCTATGTGTATGACAGTGGGTAATTAACGTCACCCTCAGTACAACTAAAGTATAAATCCACAATTACAATATATCTTCATGACACTTCAAGCTCATTTTGGAATAACTATTAAGTTTTATTTTGCTGGAGTTGCGTGGGTCTCTTTTACTGGATTTTCAAACAGGATTAATCAATTTACAGATAAATAGCATTTCAAACCAGTGTTCTCTGAACTTTTCTACTAGCTTCAATGGCCACAAAACATTCTTAAATAAAAGTACACAAACATCACAAGGTTCAGCAATTCAATATAGATGAGCAGCAGAAGGTCTGATTACTTATATAAAGCTTGGAAACTTGAAAAATATGTGTTTCTCTGGAGGGTCCCCATATTTCTGTGCTGAAAAATCCCTTGAGAATGAATTTTGGCATTTCTGTTGCTGGGTTCAGCCAAACTGAGGAACTGTAGTTGAGTAGGGAAAAAAGTATTTTTACATTTTACATTACATTTTAAGTTAACCAAATTTCTCTAGCCTTGGCTTTGCCTGTGTCTTGAGCAAATGTTCAGACAAGTTCTAATTTTGTATTTTATTTTTTAAGAAGTTCATCCGTCTTCAATGTTATCAAAACAATTTGCATTATCATCTTAATATATGTTCAGTGTTTATATGCCTGTCTAAAACTTTGATTATCTGTAGTTATTTCAAGTTTGAAATTAATAGAGACCCTATACTTCTTGCATTAGCGTATTATGTATTATATAGCCATCAATCAGGGCAAAAGTGGTAGTTTTGGTAGCAACAGGAAATGTTAGCATTTATACAGCTGGTGGGTGAGTGAGATTTTAATATTTTTCTGTAACAAGATTTTAACTACTCATTAATTTAAAAAGTAATTAATCTAACTGCTGAAAAGTTTGATTTCAGATTTTCATGAGAAAAAAATGGTGGATGACTTCATTTTAATAAGTATTGTGATGAAAAAGAGTTTTAACAGGAAATGGTGGCATTGGATTGATTTATCTCTTCTGTGCTCTGTTTGGTGAGAGATTAGAGTAGAGGGAATTATTTCTGTTCAACACATCATCGCGGTAGTACCCTTTAAATATGTTTCTGTCGCTGTTAGTAATAAAAACAGTGTTGCCGTATGTTTCCTCTCCATCACCACTATGTTACTGACATCAGACGCAAACCTAGCAGCTCGCACTGTCACAGCGACTGTTTCTGTGGCTCCTGTAGCACGTGTTTCAAGTAGTAGAAGCGTATGTTTGCTTGTTCACTGTCCAGGATAAACATATTTTTAAACATTTTTGTAAGCTGTGACAAAGCACCATTTGTCTGCATGCTGTGGTATGACAGGCTATTTGCCTTATGGTAGGAAAAATATCTCAGACAGAAAATTTGGATGTCCTTTAACTATCCCTGTTCACTATACCTGTTCTCAATGAGTACAGCTCTTCAGTCAATTATTAAAGAAATTTAATATAGAAAAAGAAAATTTGTCGTATTATTTGTTAAATTCACATTCAGTACAACAGCAAGGCTCTCTAGACTATTGTATAGTTCGCTGTAATGTGTCGCTATGTTTCTCATTCATGGCTAGGTTATGTTTACTTGTTCACTTTCCAGAATAAACGTATTTTTCTCCTTTGACCTGTCAGGTACGCGTGGTTCAAACAGAAGCTAAAATTAGTACAGGCTCTTACAGAGAAAACAAGCTTTTCTGTAAACAGTGTGCCATCCCAGAGAAGGATATCTCCTCTGTGTAGTGTTGACCTGTAGACAGGCTGTACTGAAACAGTTCTAAAGGAAAAATTGTCATATGAAGTTATTATTATATTCTGTATTACTACTTTACCTTTAAAATTGGAAGTTATGTGATCTTAGTCTGGATATATTAAGTGAATATTTTTTTGTTGGGCACATTTCATTTGTCTCTACAGGAGAATGGGCATAGTTACAGTAATGTCAAATTTAATAATTCCAGCAGTGAGTCATTGCTACAAAGCAGCAAAGAAATACAGAGGTCATCTCATCTTACACTTTTCTAAGGAATTGTGAGACAAAATCATTTTTATGTGCTGGCAGCAAGAATACTAAAAGCCAAATAAAGAATCTGTTGAAATTGTCAGAGCTACTTACTGTGTTATTCAGGGTTGGATTTTTTTGACATTTTTCAGAACTGTCATGCATACTGTTTGCAGAGTTACAAACTCTATTAGGAATACAATCAAATTAAATGAAAAGTGCGAGAATTTCCCACACACACTGTTTCTCAAGTTTGAACTAAAGTTAGGAGTGGGAAAAAATAAATATTGTTAGATTTTTATGGTTTCTATTACAGGTTTTCCCCAGTCAGTTACTAAATCTGACAGTTTCTTCTCTTTAGTACTTTTACATCACTCCTTCAAGGATGAACAATGATAAAGGTGGTCAATTGTTCTTGCAGCTCAAATAAGCAGCTTAGCAACAGCTTGAAATTTTGAGAGTAGTGGTGACTAAGTTTTTGTCATCTTCCACTCTGGTTTCTTCAATTTCTCCAAAGTGTTTTCCTTTCTTTGAGAGTGGCTTCTAATTGAGTTCTGATTGCTTTACTTACCTCATCTGGTGTTAAGTTCTTGTTAGTTAACCAATCTTGATTTACGATAAAATACTAGGATTTGGTTTAATTTTGTTTGTTTTCATATGAAGAGCATGCACAGCCCCAGTGAAATCTAGACAAAACATTTTTTTCTGAAAAAGTATGTCATGTTTAAGAAGAATCTTCATTTCCTAACAAAGAAAAAAGAATGCAAATGGGTGTCCAGGCAATCTAGCTTTTACATGGACAAAAGCACTATGATGCCTTCTACTCTGCAACCCAGTTAAAACAGTTCAAACTCACAGGGATCTCCCCAGTCACTGCAAATGGCTCATACTCTCTCTACAACAAAGAGATGGTCTTTCCACTGAATCTGCAAATTAGCACACACAAGGGAAGTTTCTTTCTATGCTTTAGTGGGAGTATTAAATTTTGAAAAAGTTGAATACCGGGGCCAGGCTTCCCAGACAGTTACCACATTATGGTTATTTCCACATTTAACAGGATTTTGGCAGACATTTTAGCCTCAACCTCAGTGACAAGAGTTTTTCTCTAGAGTGGTTATTTAAATTTCTCGCCTGTCCACAGCACATTATCTATCATTAAATATTTGGAAGATATCTTTATTACAGAGGTGCTTTTGCTATTCAGGGGCAACTGTTATTATTGGGAGACTTCGTGCTACTTTGTAGCTACCCTTAGAGTAAAGAACTTCTTCCTTATATCTAACCTGAACTTCCCCTGTTTAAGTGTGAACCCATTACCCCTTGTCCTGTCACTACAGTCCCTAATGAAGAGTCCCTCCCCAGCACCCTTATAAGCCCCCTTCAGATACTGGAAGGCTGCTATGAGGTCTCCACGCAGCCTTCTCTGTTTAGAATTAAAAGAGTAACCTGAGGATAACCTCTTTCTGGATTCTTCTAAATGTTTGCAGCCCAGTGGGCTTTGGTTTACAAAGGACTTGGTCGCCTAAATATCATTACAAATGGAACATGGTTGACTAACACAGTAATTCATAAAACTCTATCAAATTCAGCATCTTTAGGAGTGAGTTTCATTTCACAAACTGAAGCTATCTAAAATTTAGATGCAAATGTGAACCAGATGGAAGATGTAAGTTAAAAATTTAAAGCCTTCTTTGACCTCAGACATTTCAAAACTAGAGGACAAAATAATGGCAGTCACATGGGTTTTAAAACAAAGATGCTTTTCACATGCTGAACATGGAGGACAGTCAGTGGGAGCTTGTATTTGTCCACATGTATCTGTATAGACATATTTCCACACACCAGGTGGAAGTGATGAGCAATAGGTTAGAAGGGCTGAGATGTAGGTGCCCTCTTCTCCTATTGATGTTAGGAAACAATGAAAAGACAGTGAGAAGAGGGCTTAGAAAAGGAAAACCTGGTTGTAGGTTTCTGATCCTCATGCATCCATTTTATTCAATGACACTTTCCATCAAAATTAACGAAGGATCAGAATTTGGGATTCCTTCCTGCCAGCCATGTGGAATGAGCAGGTGGCAGAGGGAGACATTTTAGTCTGCAGAGAGAGACAAAAGGAGGTGGGAATTTGGAGGCAGCATTTCCCAAAAGCAAGCTTTGATGTGTCCCTCTCCATTCATCATGCTGAATATTTTAAATCTTACTTCAAGACTTCTGTTTTCCTCTGCTTAATGGTTAAGAGTCTTACACCATTACTCATGTTAAAGAATTCCAGTCATGGAGATTTGTGCACAAATTTTTAGCACTGTTAGAATGATAAATTTTGATCTTAACCTATTAAAATACTTAACTCCATGCACACTGAGGTCTTTCAGATGGTACTCTACATCTCCTAATGATGGTTGTTAATGTTTGCAGTAAGCTAGCATTTTCTTTTGTTTATTTACAAAGTATTAATTGCTCACTAACAAAGCTTGATACAAGTTCTTGGCTATTTCGGTGAGGGACTGCTGTAAATGAAGGACTGAGTGACCTCTAACAGAAAAAATTTAAAGAAAGTAGCTAACATTAAATTCTGGGAATCCTACAGACCTCTGACTAGATCTAGCAAAAATAAATAAGTAAATTGAAATTCTAGGATCAGGTGCTCTATATGCAAGCATTGAAGCAGAAACCATTTCCTACGCTTTTAATAATACTTAGCACAAAACTTTTTCACCTGGATTTATGACTGAACTTATTTCTTAGATATTCTAATATCTCATTCTGTATATTGCAATCTTCATAATTGCATATTTCAGAAATATATAATGTTTTTATAATTTATTTGGAATTATATTTGGTTCATCTGTTAAGCTCATCAAACAGCACATGAATACAGCTAAGCTGTATATATTTGAAAGAATAATTCCAGGTGATCTAATAACTTCAAAAGGAAAAATTTCTGGTGTATATTTAGAAATGTCTTTCCAGGCTGCCTCGCATTCTTTTATGTCATATTTTTAGAACTACTCTTTCTACGTAATATACCTTTGGTTTCAAGGGACTCCAGATAGTCAATTTACGTTGCACAGTAAGAATGGTAAAAAGCAAAACATGTTTAAGAGAGTTCTTCCTCACCATCTGCCTGTATATATCCCAAGCTTCCATTGCTATAATATCACACAGGAAAAAATGCAGAGTGAATTTCTAACATTGATTTTAGATGAGAGGTAACAGTTGCAATTTTTTTTTAAAATGTGCTGTTTTTTCTTTGCACATCAACTAGGAAAGCTACCAGTCTCTAAATGAATGCTGTCAGTTGCTATGCTCCTCACAGTGATTTTTGAATTTCATATTTCACCAGAATCCTCAAAACTTACTATATGCATTATCCCTACTAACTCATAAATTACTTGCTAATGCTTAGCTGTTGCAGTTTTAATTCCACTGTATACAGACAAAGTAGATATGTTCTTCTCACTTATTTGAGCATAAATTTCTTTTTCCTGCTTAATTTGTAAACCTGAGCAGTGTTTCTACTGCTTTCCTCAATCTTCAGAATTTCCCTGCTATGTGCAAACAGGAAGACAGGAGATGTAGTCCTGAAACTACTCCTTGACTTTTGGCTGGAAGGAGTTGCCTTTTATTTTGAACATCCTTTCCTTTGTCTCTTTCAAGAACAACCAAGAACTCTACCCTGAATCACCATCTTTTCTAAAGGAGAGAAATTATGCCCTAGTAGTTATTCAGAGTTTATTTTTAAAGGTTCAATTCTACTATTCTGAAAGAGAGAATACTAAAAAAATAACTAAGACTAGAGTGGTAAGATATCTACTGCTTCCTGGGAGCTATCAGACTTCCTACCTCAAGCCAGGCTAATTCAGACCCATGTAGCTTGAACTGAAGCCCAGAAAGAAAAGAACTGTCTGCTTCAACACTGAATTTGCAGTACTATTTTTTTTCCTAATGGTTGGGCAATGCTAATTCAGTGAGAAAGGCCCAAAGCAAGAGAATTTCACTCTATGATTGTTGTGGTTTAAGCTTAGTCGTAAATTAGACAAAGCATGTAGCCTGCTTGTTTTCCCCCCACAACCTGTCC
>WYDI02037272.1:0-11023 GCA_009867235.2 Psittacus erithacus | reverse complement strand
CCTTAGTTACTGGACTGCTCTTATCTCAACCTGTGGGAGTTACATTCTTTCGATTCTCCTCCCCATCCCTCCGGGAGTGGGAGGGAGGGGGGATGGGGGAGTGAGAGAAAGGCTGAGTGGCTGACTGAGCTTAAACCACAACACTGGTGTTAGAAACACCACCTTCTGGTTAGATAGGCTAGCTCCAATGTAAGCTGTAAAATTTGGACATATATTTCTGAAGTTGGATTACAGGACAGAGCTTCTGAAATTGAGACATATTAATGTAAACACAGTCACACTGGAACTAACTGATGTTTTCAGCTCAGTTTCTCAGGAATCGTAAAAAAGCGAAAACCTGCATATATCAAATTTAAACTGAGAAAAAATAGTTAATTAGATTTTGAGGTTCATGCTAAATAGGACAAAAAGAGGTTTTTTCCCAAGGATGAGAGAGGAGGGGGAAAATCCCAGAGAGATAAGGGATGTAAACTCCATTTTCCTTTATTCTCGGATTAGTGCGCCAGTGACTGAACTCCAGAGAAAACGGGGATAATGTTTCCTCTTCTTTTGTGAATCCAGCTCTTCTTTCTTTCAGGAGCACCAAAGGTGTTTCATTAAGTGCTGAAAGGAATGTTTGAAGGCAAGTGAATTTTTGGTTTGTTTGTTTCAGTGAATGGAAAAGAAGAAAGTTTAATCCAAGCAGAAATACTGTTCTTGTACAGCCTCAATCCTGCAATTTTTTCAGATGAATTAGTTTATCTTTCTTCTCTTTCCAGTGTCGCCAGGAGTCAGCCTATACATCCACCATGGTGAAAAACACTTTTTAGTTTGGTTTAGTGGTAGACAGAAAAATTCAGTCAGTATAGGAACACTTTCTGTGCTGCAGTGAGAGCATCTCTATGGCCTCCTCTGCAGGCACATTCTCTCCATTTTCACAGAGTTTCAGTGAATAAACTGAGAGGAAAAAAGTTGCCCCTGCTGTGGCAATGAAAAGTTAAAAAAGGCTCTGAGAAAGAACCGTAGGTCCAAGAGGGGGATTTTCCCACAGAGTAAATTGCAGGAATCTCACGGTTTCACTTAACAGTCCCTAAGACAGAGCTCTCCCTGTTGGGTTGCTGTTGTGGTAAGCCAGCAGGAAAGTAAGCCTTGCAAGGAGCTAAGGTGTCATTAAACTTCTTAACTTTCATTCATTAGTTAGAGCTATGCTGATTTGATAAGGCCTTCTTCTGTAGCTGTCTAAATTCTCACCTTCAAGAATCTGTTGAAAGAAAACTCTCCCTCCCTCCTTCTTCCTATGGCAGCTTTAAAGTCACAAAATATCAAAAAAAAAAAAAAAAGTCTTTATGCTGCTCTAATATAGCTGTCTTGTGCAGTGCCAGTATTGATTTTAATACCAGAGTGTCTACATATCCCACTTGGCAAGAGTCTGATTCTACCTGCACTCACAGGAATATAAATTCAAACTAGCTTTTACATCTGTGATCCAGATTTAAAGTAGGGCCTTTTAGAAAAGATCAGCTATTTTATTCTCTCCTGCAGAGCCTAAGGGATGACCCGCCGGCTTTGTGGAGGGCAAGGTGTCCTACTGAGGTATGGCTGGGGCTTGGGAAACCTCAATTCTCTATAACTGAGACCAGACAAACATCCTGTTTCAGTTTAACTTCTTCTAAGAGCAGAGGTCTTCAAGGGCCTTGAGGGTATTTTTCTACACCTAGGGCCTCTTCACCCAGCTCAGCAGCAGCCAGAGCATGTCTAACAGACACCTGAAGCTACAAAAGCTCAATGAAGAGAAACCAGATAATCTTTTTGATGCAGATTGGTAGTGGGGGACCAGAAAAACGCAGCTCAGTGTAATGGCAGGGAGAAAACAGTAGTGCAGAGAACCTGAGGCAAAAGGCTAGCCTAAGGCTTGGGTTTTGGTTTTGCCAAATTGAGTAATACAGTATATTATTACAGATTAGTGAAGCATAACAGTATGTAGTGGTCTAGCTACTGGTGTGGAGCTTGATGTGGCATTTATTGTTTGGAGAAAGAGAGATTGCATATGGACTACAAATATAAGAATAATCCACAACTGCCTCATTAGCAAAGACTCCTGACCTAATGGTTTTGTTTATTTTGATTTGCATTTGAAACACATTCTAAACTTCTCAAGGAGATAGTGGATTTATGGGTGCTGATGTACTTTTCAATACCCAAGCTGCATTTAGGAAGCACAGAGTATTTCAGGACAGTGTTCATAATAATGGAAAAATTTAAAGATAATAGATTCTTTAATTGAGCCTCTTACAACAGATTTAACAAGTTTTGAAAGCAAATAATCTAGTTTACTAAAATCTAAACATAGTTGACTCAAAACATTTCAGAGCTCAGTGTCTCCAGTTGTAAGACAAATTCAGTTTAGAAAACAAAATAATCCAGTTCAGCATACAAAACTGAGTGACCTGAGAACTTGGTTAGTTGGCACCAGCCCATCACCCAGCTCCCACCCAGTAAAATCATCAGGGAGAAAGACCTTTCAGCTGGAGCTGTATTCACTCAAGTCCTGTGAAATGAGTCACCCATCTTGGGAAGGGTTTTCAGATCCTACAGAGCAGCAGAGAAAGCAGGGATGCTGCAGAGAACAGATGTACGGAAGGCAAAGCCCATTCACCTATGCTATACAGCTGAGCACAGTAATTACAGATGTGGTGTGCGGTATGCTTGTTTATTTCTTGCTTTATATCACATGCTGCATAATAGGCTG
Organism: Psittacus erithacus; assembly: GCA_009867235.2. Taxonomy (NCBI): domain Eukaryota; kingdom Metazoa; phylum Chordata; class Aves; order Psittaciformes; family Psittacidae; genus Psittacus; species Psittacus erithacus. Next base: position 8,295 of record WYDI02037272.1, on the reverse strand, counting down.
CAGGAATCCATTCTGCCCCTAATTCGGTCTTAATTAAAATTATGCCTTTACCTGTGTAAACAGCCCAAAAAGATGGGAAAGGTGGATTGAATAAATAAATAATGCAGTACTTTAAGCCATTGCCTCAAGTGGTATCAGTCAAACTCCTCATACATCTGAAACTTTTTAGTGGCAATGAAAGAAAATTGAGTTTTGTAGGATTTTGCTTTGGGTATGGTATTGAATCAGTTTGATTCTTAACCCAGTTAAAGTAATGCTCCTGGCAGCAGTGCATACGTAGGCAAAGGTGTGTGTACACAGACCTCTTGGTGCCTTATAACCTAGCCTGACTTCAAGCAGTTTCTGTTTCTTGAGGATGCTGTTACTTATTTTAGATCATACAGAAATGGATTTACAGCAAAAAATCAGGTATCAGAGAATAATTCCCAGATGTTGAACAGCTGTTGGTAGCTTTCTGGTGAGTGATGATGAATAAACGAAGCAAGGCAGCCCAGATTCAGACTCACAAACTGAAGCAATCTCAGACTTAACATCCATGGCCCTGACGTCATCCAAGGCTTTAACTTTGATAATGTTTTTTTTCTTAGGTGGCAAAATTATCAAAAGGATATAAATGCTAAAAAAAAAAAAAAAAAAAAGGATAGGTCTTTAGCCACAGCAATGACTCTTCAACTTAAAGGAAATAAAAAAACCACAATGAAAAAAACCGGTGCATGTTCATGCAAATGTGTTAATACAATTCATTTTGCAGCATGGGATAATTTGTACCTGAGGGGCTGGCTGGTTTGGCTTCCAGGCAAGCACAGTAAGCCAATGCTCATTTCAGCTTAGTGGGGCAATGAGGAAATGTTTCAGACAGACATCTGGCTAGATCTTGTTTCCTGGAAAAGTGAAAGACTCTAAGATATTTTTTTATCCCAAAGTCCTGACTTTATTTGGGGTGATAATAATGATGTGTCAGTTTGTAATTATGGATAGAAGAAGATGTTGTATCATAGAAAGAGCATCGTGTCATGCACTGCTCTACTCTCTTCTTAGTGTAGTCCCAACCATAGCTATGGGACAACGCAGCTCTGCTGAGACTGATGACCATGTAGTCACTATATGTGGCTTTGTGACTCTACCCAATGCTGGGAACAGGTGTAGGACTCACCAGCTGGGTATTCTGACAGTGGAAATCTGCATGAAGCAAGAGATCTTGGAAAACCTCTACCTCCAAGTATTTTGCTTTTCCAGTGTTCTTTGTCTTATTTCCCTTATATCACTGTTTCCTTTCCATAGTGAGAGTCAGAGGCACATAACCTGTCATTATGTTTTAAGGCCATTAAAGCACTTCCAGCGGTATTAGGTAAATCTACACCTACAAACAGTGACTTTATTTACCAGAAAAATGGTTTCTAGGGAAACCTCTTCTCTGTTCAAAAGAGAGAGAAGAAAAATATGCTGTTCATTAGAATGGCTCCCAGCAGACCTGCTGCAGGAGAGGGTCTCCTGTGCCTTTCCTATACCACCTTCCTTCTCTGAGGGAAAAAATGTAGCCTTTCCAAAGACTGTGCATGGTTCAGAGGTCTAATCCTCAGCTGAGGTGTGCTTCTTGATGGATGTTTAAAGAGATGCCATCCTAAACGTAACACTCTGAAAGATTTTTAATACACGTCTTTTCGACACTGATGAAAGAGAGAAAAAACAGAAAAACCAAAAGCAGCATATATCCACTTATAAAGGATTTGACAGTGGATTCAGTAACTACCTTCAGGCATTTAAATAGTTCCTACTTGGATGGCTAATCAAGATTTCAAAGGAACAGGATAACATATTCTCCCTCCTGCTTCCTTCCCAGGTTCCTGAACACATTTTTCAGTCAAACAGCTTTCTCTGTGTATCGCTGTGTCCTCAAGTGAGCACACAGCGCTCACCTGCAGCACAGTGGGGCGAGCAGTGCTTTGTGCCCAGGTCTCCCTAGGACTTGGGCACACTTCTGATGCTTTGTGAGTGCTCCTGGGTATGTCTAATACTGTCTGTTTCTGGGTGTATGCCAGCATTGTAGATTCTATGAGAGCTCATGCTACACCTTTGCAGAGAGTCTAGCATGACAGCACTGGCCTTAGTAGTCCCCAGTGTCATCCTAATGGTAGTAATTCCTAATTGCAAGCTCCGCACAAGATCCACAAGTACAGTGAAGTTATGGGGCAGCTCCTGGTGAGTCTGTGGGGCTTCACAGCCAGGCTGGATTAAGGCAGAGCTCGAACCTGCTAAATGCAGGAAGGCTACAGGTTTGCTAGAAGGTGGCAGAAATCAGTGACCCACAAAGTCCTTCCCAGACCCATGGTGTCCCCCCATTAAAGAAACCTAAAAGCCCTGGGGCTGCATAGCCAGGTTTAACTTAAAGGACTGCTAAGCAATCCCTGCTCTATTTAGCTAGAGAGAGATTAAATTATGTTTCTCAACTCATTTTAATGTATTTAATGTTTATTTCTATATGTGCATGAGTATTTAATTTAGCATAATTATTGAGATGAATTGCAGCTAACATTACAAGAAAATTGTAACTTGTCATAAAACAAGTGGGCCATATTGTAACAGAGCTGCTACCACGTAGAAATGCTCTGCTAGAATAGCTTAATAACACAAATAAATCCATACTCCCCAACATGATAATTCTTCAGGGTTTTGATTAATTGTTAGGAAGCAAAATGGCTAACAAAGTAATATATATTAAAATATCTTCTCACAGCAATAAGATCATAAATTTTAACTCTATTACATGACAGCAAGTGTAAGCAAGAATTACACACAATGCAATGAGCTGACTGAATTGATATGCTTAGGGCCTTTGTTGCTAGAAATACTTTGTGTTATAATCAGCCATTGTAATCAGCTGCAATTTAGGTTTCTCCTCACAGTTTAATAAGTGACAGACAAGAGTTTGTGTCAACCAGAGCTTCCAACAATATGCATCTTCACAGCTTCCCCCACATGTCTGAGGCCTGATATTCAGGATTCAGTATCTTTTCCATGGCTTAGGTAGCTCTGGAAGCAGTTGTTGCTTTCACCTGTCTTCCAGTCCTCATCCCCACCTGCTGCTGCCCAGTCCTGGCTGTCTTTAGCCCCTGTGGCACTCCTAAGGGCCATTTAACCACACAGCTACATCACCTCATGGAGTCTAAGTCACCTAGCAGGAATGGAATATGAAAGGGCATATTGCTGCTTTGATTCCTAAACCAGCACGTGCCGGTGTGAATTTTGTGCAACTACACAGGCTGTGTCTTTCCAGGTGTATTATGATTCAAATCAACCCAGGGCATAAGTGACAAAGATGTTACAAAATGGTTGATTATTCAGAGCTTCAAGTGGCTTCAGTCACTATAGAACTGATGGGCCTGTGAAAGTTAAGGAGATAACCAGAGCATGCAAACAGTTCACTTGACCGGCTGATAAGAATTACTTTTAGCAATAGGATAATTTTTCTTAACATTAAATGTGGCTCTGAATAAAAAATTTGCCATCAAGTGTTCAAAAAACCAATCCTCAGCCACCAAAAATCATGATCTTGGTTTAAAAGTTATGAATTTAGAAACAAAATATCTTCTTTTATATTTATTTTTTGCTTAGAAAGTGTGGATTTAATTTAGGCAAAGCTTCAGTCTTTTCTCCCCAGAAAGGAGGGTTGGAAGTTTACTTTTTTGCCTAATTAAGTGCTTTGCAGTGCAATCACATTAAGCTATTGAGCTGCTACATGAAGCAGATTTCTGTTATGGCATAAACACTGAAATACCCACAAAACCAGAATAAGAATTAATGGAACAAGCATGAGTTGCACACTGCAACTTCTTTGCTGTAGGTATGCTGCTTCTTTTGGATTCTTTCCCTTTGACTGACGATTGTCACCATTAGTTGAAATGGGGCAAGCACAAAAAAACCCTGTGCTTTTTGCTAGGACACTTGCAAAAAGTCTCCAACACCTTTCCCAGAACAACAGTTGGATGATATACAGTAGCCACCCAAATTTGCACTGTGGGGTGCAGCTCTCTGTGGGCTGCAATTGTGCCCCTGAAGTTCCTGCAGACTGGAGTGCCATGGAGTCATTAGACCCAGACATTTGTCCAAGTCTTGGAGGATGTCAGCACTCTGCTTTGGCAATCTATTGCATGAGCATCTGGTCCTAATGTTGCTAAGTGGTTGATTTCACCAAGCCAGTCATGTGTCTCCACATCATTCATTTAGCCCAGAAGTGGAGAGGGATAAAAAAAGTATTTTATAGTAAAAAAGAAAATTACTATTATGGGAAATACAATCTGCCCATTCAGAAGCCTTTGTGTTAATGTAAGAAAGCCAGCTATGTGATTAAAGAGGTATTTTAAATTAGCAACATTTTATTTCCTGCTCCTCTGCTGTTAGGTTTTTTGTCTCTATATGTCTAACCAAAGTTGCTGGAAATCACATTCTATGAATGGCTTTCCAGCTCCATTCCATGAATTTTTGATTTTTTACCTCATGTCAAAAAACCACTGAGACGCACACTGAATTTCACCTTTATGTTGTGGATGCATACACAAGATTAATGCTGCATGTGTCAGTCTTCAGACAGGTTTAATGAAATGGCTGCTTAAGCTGACTGTTTCTACTGCAGCTGTGCTTTATGCTCCAGCTAGCCTTGGGATACAGCAACGCCCAGTACAACAGTATCACATTCAGTCTTCATAGAAATGTGCTTGAGTAAGTGTTAATGGAGTTTTATCAGAATCTGAAGCACAGACTCTGGGCACCATGCATGGGCTGAAGCTTCATGGGTTTTGCTGGTCATGTTTATCAGATCTAGCTCATGTTCAAAGAAATGGATTATACCTCTTCGGACATTTGTGGACTTGCAGAAGCTGCAGATGAGAATTGAGGTCTGGCAGAAATAGTTGGAGTGTATCACAATCTGCTCTGTACCTTCAATTCTGGAAAAGAAGGACTCAAGTTAAATCCAGACTGTGAGAGCATCCAGAGGAAAATATTTTGGTCTTATTCTCTGAGCTAGAAGGGTATCAGACCAATTTATGCTAAAGCAGCAACTTTTGCTATAGCAATGATAAGGGACACTCCAGAACTGTCTTAATTAAAAGACATGGTACTGTGATGTAATTTGAGGAGTTTATGTTACACCTCAGAGAGCGTATCATGCATTTAAGCTAGGTTCTTTGAAAAAGAAGAAACAATAACCCAAACCCCCAAAGATTTCAGCATCCTTCCAGCAAGATCCTTCCATGGTAAAAATGAACAGCTAATACAGCAAGAACATTGCTGTACGTACATAAAAGTAAAGGTGGTGAGTGAAATGAGGTAACCAAATATATCTGCAACTTTTTTTGGTGTAAGGAAAGCGACAGGTTTCATGTGCCAAAATTACCACCCAAGCAAATACAGTTTCAGTAATACAGAAGCATGCGCAAACTAAGCCTGAACTAACCTCATGCCTACAGATTTTCTGCTTCAATAATTTTTAAAGGCAAAGCCAAAACCCAAGCCTTAGGCTGGCCTTTTGCCTCAGGTTCTCTGCACTACTGTTTTCTCCCTGAATTACACTGAGCTGCGTTTTTCTGGTCCCCCACTACCAATCTGCATCAAAAAGATTATCTGATTTCCCTTCACTGAGCTTTTGTAGCTTCAGGTGTCTGTTAGACATGCTCTGGCTGCTGCTGAGCTGGGTGAAGAGGCCCTAGGTGTAGAAAAATATACCCTCAAGGCCCTTGAAGACCTCTGCTCTTAGAAGAAGTTAAACTGAAAGTCTGGTCTCAGGGTATACTGGCAGCAGTGATCTGATCACCATCTGGTTGCCGAAGCATACCCTGAAACTGTACTGGGATGAGCTGGGCTAAAGGCGGGAGAAGAATCTGTCCCCAGTAATGAAGAGCTGGATGGGCAGAAGAGTGAGAGATATGTTTTGAACATGGTGAGGAGAGAAAGAAGAAAGAAAACTTCTACCCAGATTTTAAAAGCCCTTCTGACTCCAGATGGGTTTTATTCATGTAGCAAGTGTGTCCTGCCCTACAGTTTTAATCCTTTCAGTTGACAGTGGTTTACTCATGAGTGCAGAGATGCTCATGATGACTTCAGGGAAACAGCCCAGGTCTAACCAGACCCATCAGCTTCTCTCTGAGACTGCTGTATAAATGCCATGGTGCTTTTGCTGAAGCCAGCAGTTACCTGCAATTGCGTGGCATCAAGCCCAAGGTAAGAAGCTTTGCCAGTGCTTGTGCCTGGCAGGGCAGCTCAGCACTGGCTGGGTGGAGCCACACACCCATCACCACTCCTCAAGTCCTGCTTCTGAGAGTGGCCTTTCACCTGGGGTCAGTGAAGAAAGCATGCAGCTCAGTTGGTTCTGGACCTCTGCTGATGCTGTGCCCATACCAAAAAAGCATGAGTTGTATAGGAGAAGATGGGGAGAATCACCCAAGCTGCCACAGCAGTGGCTCAGGTCTGTTGTGTCATCCAGGTTACCTGATTTTTCTGACTCCCTCATTTTCCCAGGGAGGTAACAGAAAGTTAACCTGATCAATCTGAGAGACTGATCTCCGGGGTGCTCAGTTTTATTCCTGTTTTTCCCCAACCTTCCTACCCTTCCTTTTTTTCTCTTCTGCTTACTGTTTGCTCAAAGAAAGGAGTCTTTGCTGAAGCCATCTTTGAAAAGCTAGTGCCAACCTGCTTTTGCTTTGAGCTTAAATGAGCAAATGAATAATATAGTTACACAAGACTGGCTGGGTGCCATCAGTCACACACAGTAGCATGTGTGGCATGCTGCAGAATTGTCTGGCACCCTGCAGAATTGGCAGTGGTGACGGGAAAAAATAATAAAGACATTCATATTTTTATTATGGAGAGATCAACTGGATAGCATCCTGGTGATGTACTATAATGCCTTGGCAGTCAGAGAAACTCAGAAAGGTCTAGACTCCAACAAAAAAGAATTAAAGCACATTAGTATTCAGCAACCAGGGTTGAAGCAACCAAACAAAAGCTATTTAGATCTTTAAGATATGACCCTTTCTCTTGTTCTCTTTTTTCAATATTAATTTCTTCCTTGATTGTCCCAGTTGTTACTTGCAGCAATAGCAGAGCAGAGCATTCCTCGTTTTGCTTTGGTCACTTAAGCGCTAAATTCTTCATCACATGCCAATAGCTAAAATTATATAAGGCATGCAAAGCACGAAGTTAATGACTATTCTGTGCCATCGTATTCAAACTGGAGATACTTCAGAGCGTGAAGACATTCAGGCTCAGGTTTTTAAAAACAAATCCCATTTGAGGTAAAATTAATCCAAAAAGGCCCTGAGGCTCCTGGGAGTGTAATGATGTGTAGTCTCAGATGAGCTGTGATTGCCTTCAGCAGAGCCAGAATTCAGATTATGAATCCTTTATCAAAAAGAGTCCCCTGGGTTTTCCAAGCTGAAGGGCCAGGGCTCCAGCCGCTGCATTCCCCAAACAGAGCACTGCTGTGCACCTTGTTAGCTATCTGCTGCCTCCTGTCTCCCTTCCTAAGGAAGGAGAAGGAGGGTGACAGAGGTGGGTTCTTCTCTTTGCTACTGGAGCTTCATCCTTTTTCCAGCAGTTTGGAAGTAGACACAAAACCCCACTCTCCAAAGTATGGACACGAGGTCTGCTTCTTGGGTTTCTCTGCTGAGGAGATGTACCCTGCATCGCGCTTTCCTGCTAAAGGTCCCAGTCTTGGTACACACCTCAATATTCAGAGATCCTGTAGTTTGGGCAGCATGTGGGCTGGGGCATCACCCACATGGATCCATTATTCCTCTTTATAAGGTGGCTGTAAGGCAACTGGTGAAATACAAGGTCAGGCTGAGGGAATGAAATGAAGGGGAGGAAGGAACGGTAATTGACAAGCTTTGTGTTTTTATTATGTTGTGCAGCTGTTGCTCTTTGTCTTCTTAATGCTGTTGATCTGCCTTTGTCTTTTTAAACTGTAAATTCTTCAAAGCAGGGCTTATTCTTTATTCTCTGTGTGTAAAGGGAATACCTAGTGCATCTAAACAGCATGTATAACAAAGGAATACAAAGGGTTCTTAAGAGAACAGTGTCTTCCTTTCCTCAAGATTATCCGCATTTCTGTAAAACAGAATGATTCCCATTTCTTGTCCTAAGTGGTAGATTTGTCCCACTGATTTTGTTCCAGGACTTACCTTAGGCATCACTGCATTTGTATATACAAATATTTTGTAGGTTACTGTCCTGGGTTCAGCAGTAGCAGTCATTTTTCTCCTTCTTAGTAGCTGGTGCAGTGCTGTGTTTTTGATTTTG
>WYDI02037271.1:2569-22394 GCA_009867235.2 Psittacus erithacus | reverse complement strand
AAGTTGTGAATGCTCCATCCCTGGTGGTGTTCAAGGCCAGGTTGGACAAAGCCTTGGGTGACATGGTTTAGTGTGAGATGTCCCTGCCCATGGCAGGGGGCTTGAAACTTGATGATCTTAAGGTCCTTTCTAACTCTAACTATTGATTCTATGATTCTATGATACTTGAATCATGAATATGAATTTTAAAATTGTAATGAAGAAAAAATTACTTAATAAATTGTTTTCAAGGATTACTAATCCTGCTGTTCCACCTTGCAATGGTATGTACTTGTTTTTTAGACTTGACAGAGAACGGTCTTCTCATGGTTTCTTGGGTAGAGAGACAAAACATTCAAAAGCCATCATCTCTAAAGTTCAGACTGAGGTCCTGGCTCTTAGAACAACTTTTCTCCTTACTCTGGAGCATATCTTAAATAGATTTCTTTTGGGGGAATTCATAGCTTCTTCTTGAAGCACTATCACATCAGCCATTTGTTATTGATTAGGTGCAGAAATATTAGCACATCTCCAAATTAAAGCTGCTTTTCTCACACAGGTTTCTTTCTGTCGCTAGTGACTACCCAGCAATAGGGAACAGTTTTAGTGGACGTTAAGTGATCCGTGCCTGGACCACTTCACTGACTAGTTCTAAAGCCATACTGTTGGGTTGATGGAGCATATCTGCTTCAGCTTATGTTATGATTTAAGGCTTCATGGTAAATTAATGGTTTGAAAGGTTACAAGTAATCTTTCTGCACATGACCAAATGCAACAACTTAAGTCTTTCTTTCGCTGGTCCATGGTCTCTTTGCATAGAGGTCTGTGACCCTATTGTTTATCCAAGTACATAGTGCGTAATAATTTTATGCAAATAATGAATCACTTTGTCTTTTATTTTTGCAAGAAATTGCCATAAAGCTAAAGCAAAAACATTCTCACAGTAAACTCATTGGGAGAAAGTTAATTTTCTTGTGTTTGTACTGTAAGTCATGCAGCATGCTTCCAGCAGTTGTAAAAATGCTGAACTCTTTGAGAAAAACTTAATAAAAATGGAAGACTACATAAAAAATGACTGATTGTACTCTCTCATACCTAAAAATACATGTAAATAATATAATCATAAGGAAGGTTGTGAACATTGGCTATTATGAATGATACTATTCTTGCTTTAAAGTATTTTTACTCTTGCTTTACAAGCTTTGTACCTGATATTGGTGATGACTAGAAGTTTTAAAATAATTTGTGGCAAATAATGGATTTAATTAGTTTTAGCTCTCTCTGCATGTGATTTTGTCATGAACATCTCTTATCATTTTCTCAAATATATTCATGAGATAATTTCTCTGAGTAAGTTTTAGTGTATATGTTTTTTCACAACTGCAAATATTTGAAATTCAATATCTAAGATGTTTTAAAGAGCTTTGATTGGATGTATGAGTCATACAGTATTTTTCTGTTCCAGTACTGGTTAAAAGAACTTATAAATTTTCATGACTAGTCACATTTACAAGTTCAAAATTTGCTATGTTCTTATTTTCAACCATTAATTTTAAAAGGTCCTTTTCTGTGAAATATTCTGCTACTTGACTCCTTTGCCTGAAAAGGCAAACAAAATTAGCCTCAAAATGAGTCCACGTACAACCACAGTAAAGTCAGCATTTTAAATATTTCTGGAAATTCTATTCAGGTAGATAGATATCTCATCAACTGGCCATTTCAAATGTGGTTTGAAATCCTTTGTTTGAAGTGACTTATTACTATTTAGATCTTGAAAACTGGGGGGAGGAGGGAGGGTAGGAAAGATCATTTATAATTCTTGAGTATTTTGTGCTGTGGCTAAGGAAGGGCGTTTAGTGTTCCTCAAGTGTCTGAATTCATATAATCAGTGCTGAATACTAGCTCAAAATGTCTGGATGGAACTGTATACTCATTTTTGTGTTCACAGTTTGCCTACTCTGATAGCACTGAAGGAACTAGCCCTTGAACTAACATGTGATTCTAGGATAGGGTTAAGAGGTATGTATGTTTCTGTAAGTTCTATAGAACTTATAGAACTCTAAGTTGTATAACTAAATCAAAAGTGTATTAATTTCTGACATATGATTAATTATATGTAGTGATTAAAAATTAAAGCTCTGAGCCACTAATACCCCAAGGCAGCTGTTCTGTTTTGCTGATACATCATGCTGAATTAAGCTGGTCACTTTTGGCCTGCTCACCTAATTTACATACTCCTTAATAAAATTAAATACTTTTTTACACTTTGGTTGACCTGCCTTTTCTCTCTAATGATTTGTGGAAGAGACAGAAACAACAACAACAACCACAACAACAAAAATCTACTGATTACGTACTCCACAGTTTTGTAGTGGTCAGTATCATTTAAAATCAAAGTTATGCATATGTTCATTAGTATAGACTCATACCCCTGAAGTCATTAGGGTCACCTCCAGAATAGCATTTAGCCTCATGTACTTTAACTGTAAATAATTAAATTTATAAAAAAATACATCAGTGGGACTAGTTAAAAATTAAGAATATACTTACATTCTTTGCAGACTTGAAACATACAAAAATTGTGAATACTCTGTGATTTCCACTATGGCTCTTCCTGCTCTGTGGTAACTAAATATGTACTAGTCTAAGCAGTGGAAATAACATATTTTACAGCAAGCTTTAAGTGTTCCACTGAGTTCAATCCAGTCAAATATTCTGTAAGTTTGCTACATCAGAAATGTATATTCATAGATCTTAATTGCCAGTGATCTTAAAGACTCTTTTCAATAGCAGTTCTAGGGCTTGTTATCAGCAAGAAAATTAGCAAAGAGGTATTCTAAATATCAGCTAGGTTTATTAGTATATTTTAACCTCCATTTTCATTCACTTCTGTAATATCAGGTAGAAAGTAACACAGTTTCCAAAACATATAGCAAATACTGCTTTCAATTATATATTCTTATTTCAAAGTAACTATTAACTTTCTGAAGAGTTATTCTGGAACTGTAGAAAGGTAACTGAGGGCAGAGTATGGCCAAAGTTTCCAAAAACTACTATCCCTCTCCTATCTGTATATCTTAATTGCCTGGGTTTTATTTCAGGCAGTTAGCAGATGCTCCTTCTGGTAACCTTATGCAACACTATGAAGCTGTTCCCAGTAAATACATTATTGCCTTGAATATCCAATAGACACAATTAAATGCATGTTATTTTTCCAGAGCTATTCCACCACTTAAAACCAGGTAATGCTCTGACAACAAATACTACCTTTACAGCAAGATGAACTTTTGTATTTTGCCCTTTGAGGAGATGTGCTTGAAAAATCAGCAACACTATCTAGCAACCAAAAGGAGTAATTACAGCTGTCTCCTTCTCTAAGTATGTAAATTCATTTAACAAAATAAACACAAGGATATCCCTTATGTTTTATGATGGCTTGTTCTTCTGCCTTTTTTTCACGCAGAGGGACAACCATACCTTACGTAGGATCCCAGCAGGAAAAAACCTAGAAATCCCTGGAAGCCCTGCCATCTGTTGGAGCATAGCAGAATGGGAGCTCTCAGATATATAGGAGGTTTTGGTCCACCACCACTTCTACACTTTCTGTAAAGAACAGAAGATAACAAACAGCCCTTCATTTGAATTTTGGGTAAGCCTCTTTAACATAATTATTATACAAGGATGTTGCTGGCTTACCTGAGGCCCTCTGAGATCACAATTTTGTGATCATTATTTTATTATATTGAGTAAAAATGAAGTAATGAAGATCTAGCAAACTAACCAGCACCTAATGAACATAGGTTTTGCAGGTTTTTTTTTTCATGTATGAGCTTCATATCCTCAGACAGGAAAGATCTTTGTTATTTATCAGTATACAAATTTGGTAGCACAAAGGGAATATGAAGGTTATTTCTTCAGAGAATGGTTTTGCAGAGATCTTATCCCACTGACAGTCCCTTAACAAATAGAGCAGCTTCATCCAGTATTCTTGGCCTTCCACAGAAATGCCTGATGTCTGCTTCTTTTCTCCCTTTTTAAAAACAAAGATGGAACAAATAGAAGAGGCAGAACTAAATGATACAAAAGTATTTCCTGTGCAATCCCTTTCACTCTAGTACTTTGAACAGATTATCATAGGTATCATGATAACCACTCTCTTTTTCAGTCTATACAAAGAGAGTGATAAGGCATATTTGTTATGAAGTAACACACAGATCAAACTAATCTGGCAAACAGCACGGGGAAGTAAGAGCAGAAAGGTCACATTAGACAGCATCTGGGTGGATTGTGACAAGGAAGAAATGGAGATGAATGACTAGCCTTAGATTAAGGTTTCTCTAAAGTGTCTTACAGTAGAGTAATCATCATTGCAAAGGTGATTAAAATAGCACTCTTAGTCATGTTGTATCCACTAATCTAGAGATAGAACATTGTTGTACAGCATTTATTCACATATGTAGTGCATGAAGGCAGAATTTTAAAATGGTACATCTCATTCGGCTTATGAGTCAAGCGAAGATTATGGAACACCCATTTAATTGCCTCTGTAATGCCACAGCTGCAGCGTGCGTATTTCTGCATTCAAATACTAGAAGCTACTTTTCTAGCTAGTTTAGCTCATTTTACCTTCATTCTTTTCACTTCCCTGCTAAATCAGCTGCCCGAGGTCTACAGTGAAAAATGGCTTTCTTCAGTCTTCCAGAAGAAGGTGCCTTCTGCACCCAGCTGGTCTGCAGTAAATCAGAAACCTCCAACATTTCTTCTCAAAAGGGAAAAATCTTCAGTACTCCCCTGAAGAAAACATTGCTGACATTCTTAACAGACCAACAGATACCAATCTGCTCATGAAATTTTCCTAAATTCTTTTCATCAGATTCTACTTCACAGTTATGATATCTAATCTATCCAGCCATCTCTTCTAATTCATGGAACTAATTCCTCTGACTGTTAATCAGATGTGTGATCTGAAAATTCCTGAATGCAGCCTGCATGCTGGAAACTTTAGACTACCACATTGTTGCATTAATTGTGATTTATCTTTTTTCACATCAGTTTTAGAAAAAGGTTTTTCATTCATGATAGTACCTGCCCTCAGGGATTCTGGCCTGCTTTTTGTCTTTGAAAAGGCAAGGTGACCCTGAATATCCTTCAGCCTATGAGAAATATAAGAAAATAGTTAAGCATTAAAAGAGATCCTGTCCAAATGTCTCCCAGGTGAATAAACTATCCCAGATGCACCTTTCTTATCCATTTTATGCTCATATTCGATTGTGCACATGGAGACTGATTAAGGAAGACAAGGTATTCATGTAACTGAAAATACTATCATTAAGTACCTTATTTTGAATATGAGTATGAGAATGTAAAGCATACCAAGACTATCTTATCCTTAATACTTTAAATTTGTGAATTGAGAATAATCTCAAAACTGGAAGAAAACAATTGACATCACTATTGCAAAAATATCTATTAAAAGTAGAATAATTAGGTAGAAAAATGTGTGCGTTTTCATAAGTTCAATACTTCTGTTTCTTGATTAATCAAGGTAATAGTTAAACATGGAACATAATCTTGGAGGGAACTGCAGTCCCTGGTGAGGATGGCTTTGGGAAGCCCTACACACTGTCAACTTAGTAAGAAGAAATATAGTTTATTTATTGCACTCTGCTTCCTTATTTTGTTCTGCCAAGAAGCTGTATATGTTGAACAAGGCACATCCCTCTCCGGTGTGACTGATGCTGCTAGTAACCGATCTGCTGTGTGCTGAGCTGTGCTGCATAGCCATAACTGAAAAGGTTTCTTCTCAGATAGAAAAGTGAAGATAAGCAGTTATAACAGATTTTCTTCCTTCATACATTTTCATCCTTCCCACATACATACTCTGAGTAATATTATCTGTTCCCCATTCTAGTTTTCTTTTTATCTCACATAGAGGAAATTCTGGTATAGTGCCTGGGAAAATAATGTTAGGTGTAGCCCCGTGATACTCAGAAGATTTTTCAAGATCATCTTGTATAATTTCACTAATAAGGGACAGATGTCTTCAGAACACAACTGTAAAAATTTGTCCTAATTAGCCCTAGTTTATATATTTTTAATACATTTCAAGCAGTCTTTTCATTGCTCCAATTTGGAATATAGACATTGATTACAAATTCAAATAAATTATGGGGCAGTCTCAGATAGGACTTTGTCCTTTCGACCAAAGAAATAAAACTGCTACTGATATTTGCTGGCTCAGAGATGCCAGCCCACTGCAGGGAGCTATGCCAAACTGCTTTCCTCAGCTGATAACATCCAGGGTAAATAGGCAAGATCTTTTTCTCTCTTCTTCCTCCTCTTCATCTGTGAAATGTGTTCAAGTCAAACAAAGAGACTGGCCTCTTCCCAGGGGATCCAGAACTTCATATCCCTAGAAGCTAATATTCTGCTCTGTTCTGCAGCAGTATCATGAATAATATTCAAGAGTCAAGATACTGTCTGTTCTGCCAGAGAAAAGAAGACTTTTGCCAGATTTTAATTATGAACCATATAACCTAATAGTCTATGTTTAGAAACTTCTCTTCCAGATGGTGCACATTTCCTTTTTTCATCTTAGGATTTCTTCTACTCAGTTGGACTATTTATGTTATGCCTTCCTGTTTTTTCCCCCATTTCTCTTCAAATAAGACTCAGAATTAGTCAATACTATAAAAATTGGAAATCATTCTCAAACTAAAATTCTCTCATTTGCAATAGGTAGTCTGCCTCAGAGTAAAAATCATTATTTTTAGATACCATAATGCAGATTTTTCCGGATGACTCCAAAAATATGTCTGAAATTATTTTATAAGTAGTCTGAATGTTCTGTCATTTCCTTTTATTCAAGGTGGCAGTAATTTTAATGGATTCACATTGCAAGGTTACATTTTAGACTTTCTTGCACTGATAGAAAACAGGAAAGCTTTAAAAATGAGGAGTTTGAAAAGGACTGTTCCTTACAGATTGGACCAGCAAGAAAAGAAATCATAAATCACTATTGTGTAATTGTAGGGGCACATCAGAAAACAAGTAAGTTTAATAAAACTCCAAGCTTACTAAAAAATGTTCATTAGAAAGGAAGGAGAGGGCATTTCTCAGGGTTTTTTTGTTTTCATGGGAGAAATAATATCATTCACTTTCTTTCGAGGGTATAGAATTTTACTGGTGAAAAAAAAATAACCAAGGAGCAGGGAAATGAGAATAAATACTGTCAAGTACAAAGTGGGGCACATGTTTTATTCTCTCAGGTGAGATAACTCACCTCAGACTTTTAAGAGTGCACTTGATGTCATGGTAGCAGTGCTGTGATGGTGATGAGAGCCTTTCTTTATTGCTGTCTCTTTGCAAAAGAGGAAGTGCTGTTGTACAGGAGCACAGCCCAAATAGCTTCACTTTCACTGTCATTCTAAAAGCTGTAGAAAAACGGTGGTACACTGAACATCTAAGAAATAAGAGTGAAAAGTAAATAGATATAAAGATAAGCAAAAGATTTCAAGAGAGAGAGGAGAAGTGGCAGTAGGAATCAGCATGATGTCCAAGAAATCATCTTTGGTGAAACCTCCATCTATTCCATTGCTTAGGCATTGACGCTGCATCTACTTATAAAAGAGTATTGCTTAATATTAGTGTTATTCCTGTTTCCCTTTTTAATGCTTAGGAATTCTAGCAAAAAGGTTGTGGAAAATGGCTCATGGAGCACAGCATAGTAGATAAGCATTAGTATCTTAGAAGATTAGTAACAAACTAAGTAACTTGATGCTGACTTGATGATGATGGTAAGAAATATGAGTCATGGAAGCCTTAGTTATGACTGTTCTATTAAATCTTTGGACAGAGAGTCACCAAGGCTTCAGGGGCCTTAAGTGGGATTTTTCTCTCTCTGTCTCTTACAGTATGATCTCAGTGGATTAAGATCATGGAGAAACTCTACCGTATGGTGAAGGCTGAAATTAGTGATGTTTGTATGCTGTCATATTACTCTCCTCCTAGACTGCATTCCTGTGATATGGGCTTCTAACTGTTTTTTACTCACTGTCTTCCAGGGCTATATGACACCAAGTCACTTGTTATCTGCTTCAGCATTTGTGAGGGAGGAACAGTGCAGGCTGTGGGGAACGTTTCAGGCATTTACATCCCCTCTACAGTGTAACTGTGAATGTAGCATCTCCCCAGCTTTCAGGAAAAATTGTACTAGGTCAAGGGAGCAAAAGCAGATGAACAATATTCAACCAGGGAGTACTGTAAAGAACTAAGAATAAGATTCATGTGGTGATCGTGATGCTACAGTAATATCAGTGCCTAATAATTCTGGTACTTAGTATTGCATCATTTTAAAATCTCAGTGTTGTTAATTGTGTGGTATGGTAATATATGGTGATATTATGTCTACACTGATGAGGATATTGGGGGGTTTTGAGTAGCAAAGAAGAATGAACTTCTTTCAGGTCTTACATAAACATTCACATTTTTTTGCAGCTAGGTAAACTGAGGGATTAGGAGCATCATATAGGGCCTGATTTTTCTTTTTGGATCATTCAAAGCTGACACAAGCTGTTAATACCGAGTTGTTAATACTGCCATTTGATGACTCTGGAGTGGACTATGTGAAATGTATTTCATGACTACCATTCTAGATTCTATATTTGTCACAAATTGTCAGTGTTGTTGGTTAAAGATTATGTGTACTCAAAGGCAAAATTATTCACGTCTGTGGAACTGATGCTTCCCGAAATTATTTGAGGAGTGCTGGCAGGGAAGTTTGCAATGGGAATTGATACACTTATCCAGTGGGGAAATGTGAGCTTGAAAGAATGAGCAAAATGACCAAAAAAGTTTGAAGAAATACACAGACAGTTGGAAGCAGTTAAAAGTGAAAAGCTGAGTTATGTGTGAACATGAACGGAAAAAGAAAATATAATAATAAACTGAATAATAATTACTATAGGAAAAAATAGAAAGAACAATTCACAGGACAATGAATAATGAATAGGATCAAAAGGGGAAAAATCTCAAAATTACTATATGATCAAATGCTATTTACAGTCCTGAAAGAAGATTATTTTTAACTCTGTTTTTTCCTCTAAGCTAGTTACTGACATGTACTGTATAGCTGGATCATTTTTTGCATTTTTATAATATCTGGCAAAATATATTTCAAGTATATTGTAAGTATTAAAGGTATTTTTTTCACTTGCCAATTATTATTTTCAGAAGTTTTTACTGGCCACAGAAGACTCTTCACATATTTCTGAATCCATTAATAAGGTGATAGCAGTGAAGTGATAGCTGGTGATAAGATCTTAGTAAGGGACATTATTTTTCTATTACTAAAGATAGACTAAGTTTCGTATTATAAAAAACATTGTCACATATGCATAAACTCACACTTAAAATCAGTGAAAGTTTATTATAATCCAGCAAGATTACTATTTTTTCTTTTTTATTTTTTTCTTTTTAATGAACTCATTTTACCTTGCTTCAACTCTAGCAGGCATTTCTCTTCGCCTCTTACTAGAAATTATGATGTTAGGAATCTGGTATCTGTTGAAGAGTGACTTCAAGAACAATTACATAATATTCTGGACAGATATTGACACATTAAGGGACTCTTCCATAGTGAATATTGAGCTATCTTCCAAGCAAAATTCCTGAAATTAGACTCAAACTCCACCGATTCCTTCATTCTTTTCCGCCTAGCTAGCAATATTTTCAAATTATTTCAAAACAGATTGCAAAACATTATTTCAAAATGTTGATAAACAGCAGTGTGGGAACTTTGGTGATTAACAGTGCAATTCATATGAATAGATTAGCTTCAGCTGGTGGGACAGGACTATATTTTTAATGCTTCAGAACACAGGACACAGACCTGGCAACCTCAATGAAGCTGTAGCTTGAGCTGTAATAAGAGTATCTTTTGTATCTTAAGTATGAAAAGTGTATAGCCACTGCTGTCTGGAAACCTGTTTCTTTTCCATTTGCATCAGCCTTTAGTCAGCCACTTTAATAGTAAATCAACCACTGAAGATATTTAATGAGGGCAGGTACTCTAGTAAATCAAAATGCCTGCATTGGCCATAAGACTTGAGTAAAAAAGAGGAATCTCAGATTTTACTCTCTAAATTATATAGTCATACATAGCTAATGTTTGTCCTCTAACCACTGCGCAAAAGACATTACAAGTTGCAGCTGATGAGGTATGATTGATCCATTAACATTAATAAATATCTGAAAAGGTCCATTGAACCATGACATTTTGAAATTTCACCCTGCTCCACATCATGAAAAATGAAAGTCTTGCCTGATATAGATGTTAATGATGCTATAATTCCAGATCTTATTCTGAAAGATCCACCTTGTCTCATGCTTCCCTGTTTCACAAAAATTATTGCTGTTTGTATGCTGAAAGATGTTACTTGTATCCAAATTAGAGACTGATATTCATTTCATATGGTAGATGTTTGTAGTGTTTGCTCATGAGAAAGATGTTTACACAGAGATGATAGATGGGAACCAGATAAAAGAGCCTTTGGAATGATCTCAGTAGGTTGCAAAGCTGTTTCTTCAAGTGTTCTCTTGGACTTCAGGGTGATAACCAAGTGACTACTGTGCTTTATTTGTAATGCAGACATTATGCTGTGAATGGCTAATGTTGTGTATTAAATTATTACCCACTACAGTATATTCTTTGATTTTGTTAGCAAGATATATTATTAGGGAGATGTGAAACTTGATGGCATTTTTCAGTTAAATGCAATTCTGGAGTAATAAAACTATAGCTTTGATGTGTGATGACATAGTGGACTGGAAAATTGAAGTAACATAGAAATTGTCAATGTGCAGGATGAATGTATATTTGTACAACCGTGGACCACAACAATTTGTAAGGGGGGACCATACCTGTTCTTGTAATTCTTAAAATGGAGACAGTCTGTCCATTCCATGCAACTAGAAGCATGAAAGGGCTGTGTTCTTAGTAGGCTTCAGGACAAGTTGAAGTAGCCTGTCCTGAAGTTACAGTAGGCTTCAGGATTATGGTTTTGTCAGTCACTATTCTTCACTGAGCTCACCTTTTTGCATCATACCCAGCACATATTCCCAAAAACACCTTTTTGTGTCCAGTCCTTTTCTTGACTATTATTTCTGACATTTTTCTAGTTCTTCTCCCTCATTCTTCTCTTCTAATGTAAGTCTTCTTTTCTACTATTGTTCAGCTTCTGTCTTAGAGGAATAGCTGGGTTTTGTTAAAGCAACACTATTCTCCTTCAATTCCTTTCTCCCCATCTTAGAGATATAGCAAGGTATTAACTACTGATTAACTAAGTAATAAACTTAGTTAATAATTATATTATTATGAATTTAAATAAATTATAAAAATATAATTAAAAATTAACTAAAATTAATTAACTCAGTTTTTTACCCTCATGTTGTGCTCTGATTGGTGCTAAAAAAAAGAAACCTTTTTAAATTTCCCTCCTTTAGTGTATTTTCCAGGAAGTGGGGAAGTAAAGTTTTTTAAGTGGAGTTTGTTTTTTTTTTCATTCTTGTATGTTTTCTCTCCAATACAGTCTAACAATGGCCTTTCAATGATTACCACACTGCTTCCTAAGCAGAAGCAAAGGACTCAAAAGTACTAAGACTAGTAACTTCATTTTAACCCATCCAAGCCAGGGTCTCCTTACATTGAAGACAGTACCTGCCAGCTTACCTCCAGAATTAATGTGTGTTCTTAATCAGAAGAAAGCAAAAACTGGAAAGATGCATTTGAACTGTGTGAGCGTCATCTGCACAATAATGATCATGGGATGCACCATCAGAAAATTACTTTATTAGTTCCTATGAACTTTCCTTTCCAGCTCTTCTTTAAAGTTCCTCAGTGTCCTGAAAACAATGGTTTAGCAAACAGCATAAAACTTGAGAATGACCAATGAGCATTAAACATTTTCCTGCTTTTTATAGACAAGTATAGTGACACAGAGGATCAAGTCAGCAGGGAGCAACATATATGCGTGAATAGGCTCAAAGAGAACTAGTTCAATGAGATATATTTAACCTTTTCTTCAGCCCAAAACTGCCACAGATAAGCTGCATTATCAGATTCTTCTGAACTGGGGGAAAAATACACTGCACTGGAGAAACGCTCTTTCCTTTAAAGAAGACATGATTAAGATATAACTTATGTTATTACTAATTGATTCTCTATGAATAAGAGATACGTGAATTTATTTGTCCAGCAGTGTTCTTCTAATGACACAAGATGCAGTTCATAAACAGGACAAGAAAATTTATTACCCAGGCTCTCTTATTATACCAGGGATAAAGGATTTAAATGGTCCTTGAAAAACCTTTCTTTTTGAGACACAGAATGATTAATTCCAGGAAGCTAAATGTTTAACCTACACCTGACCAGCATCTCAATCCCATGTGAATGACAGTACAATGCATTTCTGCATATTTACTCTATTTAAAGGGTCTAGACAAATTTCTGTCTTCTCTCAGAATATCACTAGGCAGCTGCAGCACATTACATTCCTGCAGACAATAAACTTGCTTTTGCACATGATGTATTTTAAAAATGTATGAAAGGTCTTCTTAATTTGTACTCGCCAGTAAAAGATGAAGTTCTGTCATGGGAAGTTAATTTGGCAAGGATATAGCCCAGCTCCATTTGAAAATATGGAGGATTATTTTTTATTTCATTTATCTATTTTTCAACAGCTTTTGTAAGGCTCATGACATCTGCAAGGTTAATGGAATCTGCTAGCTATGAGGGCAGCTGGTCTTTTTCAAAAAGTTAACCTCCCCTAGAATCCTTCTGATAAGGCTGGCTCTGACTATCATATTAGTCTAATCAGTTTATTTCCAGTTTATAGTTCTATGACTGCATGTTCATGAAGCAGAATATAAATAGACATTTCAGGTTAATCAATAGTTAATTTACAATATGAATAAGAGAAGTTCCTAAAACAACCTAGATTTGTCTTTTTTATGATTATGTTTTATCTCCTATTTTTGTGACAACTGTAGAAAGATATTATTTCTCAGTCTTTATATAGGTGGATTAGTCAGGATTTAGAAAAGGGGTATTGGGCAGTGTCACTTCTTCCTTCTCTAAGAATCTGGATTAAAGTGATGACAGCAGCAGTGGATATATAGTTAGCATGTCTTTGGCATTTTCCTATTCTTGAAGGATCTGTATTCATACTATACAAAACAGTATTAATTACATCTGGCTTCTAGGTCAGCTGCTTAGTTTGGCAGAACAGTATTTCAATACCAGTTTAACAATGATTGAAATATACTGTGACTCCTGAAGAAGGAATGAATGTTACATATTCACGTATTTTCAGGTTCCACTCAGTTATCTTTTTTGGGTGGGAGGGAAAAGGATCCTGACCAGAATATTAATACGCTCAAAAGTTTCTCTGCCACAACTTGGCAGAGAAAAAAGAACTGAGACGTTGGAAATACCATGGTCTTCCTTTAGTGGCCTGGCTTTCAAGATAGGCATGAATTCAAAGGGGAGGGCTAGTAGTTAAAAGGAGTTAAAGCTGTTAAAAGGAAGTCCTGGGGTATGAAACTGGCCTTTCTCTTAACTCTGATTTAACACGGCAGAAGCAACCTCCATTTCCACAACATGGTGATGAAGTAGGAGAAGACTACTTATGTAGCATGCAGCCAAGCCTCTAGATCTCTTTGCTTGAACTTTTCTTTCTAAACCCAGCTCCAAAGCAAAATGAAGTAGTAATTATTTAGTTATCATGATGTATATATCCTGACACAAATTTAAGTGTTATTTACAAGTTGATGTTTGTTGAATAAATACTTATAATCCTTGCTATAATAATATCTTACAGCATTTCTATGTTTTTTAAAAGAAAGCTTAAAATAATTTAGCCTCAAGTGTGTAATTTAAATTCATTTTATGTATAAGAAAATCTTGCTATCTCTAAAAGTTCAGGTCAGCACGAAATTTGTGACCTTATGTTAATTTTCTACTGGTACATTTCTTGGACATTTTTGCTTTAATATATGGCCATGGTTCAATGGCATTAATATTTATTTCTGAATGGGTTACTTTACTTTGCCAAGTGGAAAGGTGAGGATCGAAAGCCATTATAAAATAGGAAATAGTAAAGCAAATCAGAAAAGGAAGGAAAAGTAGTAAATTTTGATTTACAGATAAGGCATTAAAATAAGGGGGGGGGGAGAGGAGGGGATGTTGCCATTTTTACTCCTGTTTTCTTGCTTGAGTAATACTTTGAATGTGCTATAGCATTAGAAAAAATCCCCAAAACTAAGCAGCTGGAGGACTTACGGGCATTGGAGTCTTGGATGTATGTGTATTCTTTCCAGTCATTACCTACAAAACATGGAGGTAGAACAGAAGTTTTCAAACCCTATTCAACAAGCACTAATGGGAGATCTAATTATTTTAATGCACTTTGTACCTACTGGATTAGAGACTTTCTGCAGTATTTCGACTTGGCTTTCTCATAGACTGATGTTGGGACTCCTGCTGCATAGATAACATGCAGAAGACAGCTGATAGCAGATATTTCTCTTGGCTCATCTCTCTGATGGCTTACAGTCTCAGAGAAATGCCTGATATATTACAGATCAGACTCGAAATATTCAACGCACATCATGGTTCTGTGATGACTGCCAAGTAAAAATCTGGTCCAACTTCTCATGCAGCGCATATGGAAATATACTGGTGCACTGAGAAAGGTTATTTTGGTTTTGATGTTTGGTAATTCACCCAGACAAGAAACCTGGGCCTTGGAAACACGATTTCTATGTTTGTTTCATTAGCTGTAATGTGGTAGGACCTACACGAAACAGAGTTAAGATATGTCTCTTCTCAAAGGCATGAAACCTTAGGATCTTATGTCAGGGCTATTCAGAGTTGCAGGCCTTTTGCATGCCCCTGATTAACTGTCAAAGACCTTGTCATGAGCTGGAATTACCAACCGTCAAATTTTGAATATGTCTACATTTAAATAAATGGTGTGGGACATAGGATGAAAGGGGTCATGGAATAGAAGAGAATGCATAGTTCTCTAACCAGACCAGCTGTGGAGCAATGCAGTCTGTAGTAACAGTAGTGAGGACTACTCAAAGAGATAATTGAAATAGTTACAACCACCTAACTCAGGATGAAATAGACCAATGTGGGACACAATTTTACATAAGGTAAAAATGATCACTTCTTTTTTTTAAAATCTTCTATGTCTAGAGAAGACCTGCATTTTGATAGAAAAGACTCTCTTTGCCAAAAGGCTTATTTTAACTTTCCAAATATATATATTTAATTTTTATGCATATGATGGTTTTGGCTGAGGCACAGTTAATTCTGACTGGGGTTAAGACACAACAGTGAATAACAGACTTCCAGCCTCTCTTAAAACTTCTCAATTTGGTATGATTGTTCAGGAGGGGCCAGCAGAAGCATTTTCACACCAACTTCAGAAGTCTCTTAAATCTGGAGGAACTGACTATCAAAGAATGTCAGCCAAAGCACTAACATATTACTGTCAATTCAAATCATGATACAAATGGAAAATAATGTTTCACTTCAGAACACTTTAAAATAGTTCCTTCCTCACACTGGATGTGTTATCTGATTAGCAGAAAACTGTTTTAACAGCACAGTTCTTAATTCAAGTAGTTAATCAAATAATATGAAAAATTTTAGCAATAAGTATCACTGTTGTGTTTTTTAGAATTCAATATGGGTATCATCCAAGCTCATGGCAACAGGAAGGAAAGGTAATGCTGCCTTCCTGAAACCTGTCAGCTCATGGAATTAGTCTCCCTGGAGATGACATCTGAACTGCTTTCTACAGAGTTTTCTATTGCAAGCATGAAGTGAGGGTGATAATAAATGCAGCTGTTGAAGAAATTGGTCTGCTTTATCAAATGCAAGTTTGTTTACTTTTAATTAGAAAAGGTTTTCTGAAGAAAAAAGGTCTGGTTATTTTTTGTACCTCATCCATTTCTTGTAGATTAGTTTCTGTTAGTGTGCTCTGTCTAGTTTCTTCACTGACTTTTCATGATAGCAGCTGAATGTTTCTTTTTGAAGACATTCCTTATCACTGAAATTTCTGAAAGGAAGAATGGTAGTATATATTTTATTGTGAAAAGCTGCCATGCCTGGACCTTGAGCTAACAGATTAAATGATTGAAGTCCTTTCCAGTGACATTCTGTCCAGTAGGTGCCCTGAAACACTTTTTGGAATTAGAAAAAGACCCACTGAAATATTACTGTTATTCTAAATCCATTAAAAACACAGTTCTTCTTAAAAATCAGCATTAAATAAAAAAAAAAGGGGGAAAAAAAAAAACCCAACCCACCTGATTATGAACTGAATTAACAGTCAAATAAAAAATTCTTCTTCCTGCATTAATAACTTTTCTTCTTATTTTTTAGGTTATTGTTTTTCTGCTTCAGGACAGTTCTCCCCCTCCCTTAATGTGCCAGAACTTTAGGGCTTAGTCATCTCTTCCCCTTCTATCTGTCCCCAAGTGACAGAACTTTTCATTTATGATTTTGTTCTTTGAAAAACCTAAAGCAACATTTGTGTTCTCCTCATGATTTATCTGTAATCCCCTAAAGTTCAAGGAAAACTTGGGCAGAGTATTTTTCAGGATATATGGGTAATGAAATGTGCTTCAGAAGAGTTTCCCAGGTTCCCAGTGTAAAAATCTTGCTTTGCTCTTTCTTTTGTTGTGGACAAGACCTTAAATAACATTTTAGTATTAATCACTAACTCCTGATCTAGGATAACAGGATTCTCTTGAGAGCCTTTTAACACCATCTAGTTAACCAGAGGAATAACTGCCAGGCAATATGAACACATCCTCACCTGTAGGGATTAAGCATTTGGCAGCTGCAGGCCCATTCATCTCAAAATTGAGAAACCTGGGCATGAGTGTGGTGCTAAATCTTCTTCAAGATAACGCAAGGAAAGTAATTATCAGTGGGCTATGGGAGCAACTGTTAACTATTTTTCTTCGTGGCATGTGCGTGGTTTCAGGTAAAAGCAAATAGTAGTTTGGAGATTTTCATTTGTTAAAAAATGTTACCAAACTAAAGCCATTGATCTTATATTTTAGAATGCTGCTGCTCAGTTTAAACTACTTTAGAGGAGCTTTGTTCTTGGGATGTCAAATCTAGGTATGAACAAGTGTCATTAGAACATAATGAATTAGAACTCACCAACCATCCTTTTAAAAGCAGTACATCCATTAAACTAAGCTGATTAGAATATGATCCAAAAGGGAAAAATTCAGGGTCACTAGCTTCTCCACAGATGTTGATGGAGGGGTAATGGACCTTGTGTTCTAGTCTGCTGGAATGTTGATGGCTTAGGCATTTAAATCACTGTTTTCCCACAAAATATTCCTGTTTTCCTTTGACAGTTATATAATAATAAACATCTCCTATAGTAAAAGGAGAGAATGTGGCAGAAATTCAAAATCCAGATACAACAAAAAACAAAACCAGACTGATTTCAATTAAGTATGCCACTTATCACTGTTGGCAGTGCAGATGTACTATGTAGGGATGATGACCCATACTTTGCACTGTCAGAGTGGTTGACTCGGCTCTTTTTAATGATTTCAGTTCTGCAAAGTGCTGAGCAATTTCCCAGTTACCTGTGGCTCCTACTGGCTTGCTTTCGGTCACCAAATTCAGAGGCACAGAGTCCCAGAGACTGGGATTCTGAAAGACATATAATAAGAACAAGTGACTGCTAAATGGAGTGTGGAAAGAAACTGAAAATGCTTTCTACTGTAGGAAATTACCTGGTTTACTTGGTATGTTTTATCTTTGCTGTGCATCCTGGTGTTTTGTCTGCTTCCCTTTTCTTGGATGTATTTGGTTTGTAAGGGATATTGGTTACTCCCTGCACATTTGGAAGCATAAATGCCAGATGTTTCCGATTTTATGTAGGTTACCATTGATTAATACATTTGCTGAGGGATCAAATAGTAATACTTTACATATAGTAATTTACAAAAACAAACATTGTGGCATGCTACTGGACACATCAGAAATAACTTCGAGAATCCTTTAAATTTGCATTTCACACAACTTGTCAATTTGCGCCACTAGACACACTGACCTGTTTCGGCTTGATTTTAAGGTATTTATAGTCATTGGCTAGATTAGGATTTCTTCTGAACAGCTCTTCTTTTCCATAACTTGAACTCTATTTCACAAAAAAAAAACAAACCACAAAACAAAAAACCAGAAAACAACACCAACCCCCTCAAAAAAAAACCAAAAACAACTAAAAGCTGTGCGGAAAATAAATTTGTGGAATAGAAGCAAAACAATGCAAGTGCATATTTGCACAGATTACTTAAAAGAAATTCTTAATTTTAAGAGTTTTTAAATGTTACAAATAGCAGTTTATCTCAGTATTTAACGCCATCAAATGAAGACAAAGAGAAGTAAAATCTGAAGGTTACAGATCTTATCTTGAACAGCAGCTCATTGTTGGTACAGGCATTTGGACTTAGGAATTACATCTGCTTTTTACTCTCAGTCAAAAGAAACGAAGTCCAGCAAATCATCTGAGCCTTACTGGGGAAAAGGTAGAGTAGTGCTAATTGGCAGAAGACAGGGAACACACATGAACATAATTTAAGAGTAGTTTCTGCTGAAGGTATCATATTACTTTGCCTCCCTGTGGACAGAGAGTCGAAGAGTCAAGGTATTTTTCCCAAACTTTTTTACTGCCAAGAATGTATTTTGAATTGCCGTTAGAATTATCACAATCAATTTGATATGAAATCTGTACATTACTGAAATTAGAAAAAAATAAAGTGAGCTATCTATTCAGATAGGAGCATTTGGCCTTTAATAATTTATTCTAATGTATCCAGGACTTGGCTAAAGGTCACCTGCAAGGGAAAATCCCTTAGATTTTTGGGGTTTGTTGTGTTGAACATGAGGAGTTTTCATTCTGTAACAGATCTGGACATATCAGATCCAAAAATCCTGCCTGCAGTTTGGGCATGAGTCCTTGAGGCATAACTGCCTTAATGCCTCAGGTCAAGTAATACATGCAGCAGAATTTTCACAAGATGAAGTGTGCTGGTTAGAAATATGCTGTAGCCATTCTCAGAGTGATTTATAGTGAAAGAATGAGTTACATTAATTTCTGGTAATTATCGTGCAATAACAATTCAATGTGGCAGATATCTTGCCATTTAACTAGGGTACTTGTTAGTGCATATTACTGTTTGCTTGAGATTTTGTATAAGTTACAGACCAGCAAACCTTCACATGTTCACATAGTAATTACAATATAATAAACATAAATGTATAATACATCTAATTGCAAATATTAAGAGGAACAGCAATTTGGAATAATAAAATTGCTAACTGTCAAGATTTTTCCACAAAGTTAGAAAGAACATTACTTTTTTGAACTATATTTTTTTCTATTTTGAAAAGCCTTCTGCCTTTCTTGGTAATGGTGAGCTGAGTTTCTCTTTAAATGGTAATGTTACTGAAATCCTTCTAAGTATACGCATCAGAGTCTGACCCAAACTCATTTACTTACTCAGAGACTCTCTATATATATTCGAGAATGAATTGGCCCAGTGGCACTCCACATTTACCAGACTAATTTATATACTGCTTAAACAAGTTCCTGTGTCTGAGGGAGTGTCGTGGTTTAAGCCCAGCTGTAACTCAGAACCACTCCCTCCCTTCCTCCTCCCCACTCCCAGAGGGATGGGGAAGAGAATCGAAAGAATGTAACTCCCACGGGTTGAGATAAGAACAGTCCAGTAACTAAGGTATAAC
>WYDI02037270.1:4941-16880 GCA_009867235.2 Psittacus erithacus | reverse complement strand
AGGAGAGGAGAGGAGAGGAGAGGAGAGGAGAGGAGAGGAGAGGAGAGGAGAGGAGAGGAGAGGAGAGGAGAGGAGAAGAGAGGAGATTATTTTAGCAAAATCATAGAATGGCTTAAAAAAACATGTACAATCTGGAAGTGTAGGACGGCATTAGAAATGCAGGGGGAGTACTATCTTTGTGCGAGAAATTGCTGTGTTTGGGAGGAAATGGCTACAGCCCACCAGAGAAGGAAATGTGGCCACCACTGGGAAAAAGCTGCAAAGCAAGATGTAGATGTGGATGTTGACGTGGGTTGTTGATGCAGCACTTGGGCTTCCATGGGCTCATTTCTGCAGGACGCCCCTTGCAGAAGTACTGAGGAAAAAGCCTGGACCCCAGCTGGCTTTAGTGATGCTGTATGACCACCCCTTTGGAAGGAGATGAGTTCCTGTGTATATCTTTCCTTGTGAAACCAGAGTAACACACTAGACATCTTCCCATTTGTAGCATTTGTCTGGATACACTTTTGAAATCCAGCAGTTCATAACAGTGTCAGATACAATGAGCTAATATTGCATAGAGTAAAAGGCCTGTCTGATTTCTATTTCCTTTATCTAATATCAAGGATAAGGGGGAAAAAAGCCCCCAACAAACCAAAACCAGGAAAGTTTTCTTAGCATGTCTGCTGTAGCCTTCCTACAGAAGCATAATGCTCTTTTTTCTAAAGAGGAAGTTGCAGCTCCATGTCAGTTCATGTGTCTAAAAATCAGAACAAACTGACAGAAAAACAGGTAAAGGTTTAATAGTGTCACAGAGCTTTCAGAAACACCTCCCTCCTTCATCACAGCACTACCATGGTTGCTGTCAACAGATGGCACGGTGAAACCTCTCTGTAATAATCATGTAACTTTCTAAAACTGTTCCTTTTATTATCTGTCCTAAGCTCATCTATTTTTAACTGCTGAGATTTATTATAAATGGAATAGCACAGCTTATAAGGTCGGGTAACCCTTGATTACAGCTACTGTAAATCAACCTAGATTCATTTTAATGAAACACATCATTCTTTTTTTTTTTTTTTTTTTAATTTTCATTTTAAAATGTTTCTCAAAGAACTAACTTTTTCATTGATTGATGCATGATCATTTTTTGGTTTCTTTTTCCCACAGATTTCAATCAATGAATTTTAATTTGTTATTTCATGAAGCTCTGAGTTTTAGTTTTGCTCCCTCTTTTTTTATTTGTTTTATTTATTTTTTTGTAGCAGAACTGCTGGAAATCCAAATAAAGCTGCAGCTATTAAAATTGAAACTTAACATTTAACAACAGAATACATCCTTCTAATAGCTCTGTAATTCTGCTAAAAGTCTGGAGAATGCAGGTTAGCTTACAGACATAAAGTCATATGGATTAGATGCTGAAAGCATTTTAAGCACTTCTGTTGTACTTTAAATGGTATCTACTTGGTATCAATTAATAAAATTCCCACCTAGTAATGCGTTAGGTATCTTAGGCTGTAGACATTAGTTGAATGAGTGTCCTCAGTGAGAGTCCAGGCACTGTACATATTAACGGGCTCTGGCAAAAGACCAGAGGTAAAGACTGTCACTATGCCCACTCTTAAATTCCCTGGAAAAGATACATCACTCACTATCCAGAAGAGATCCAGCTGTGATACTGCCTATCGGAAAAACACAGCTAGACATGGACTTAACCCCAGGACCCCACATTCAAACAGCCTTTGTTACTGACCAGTAGGACTATGTCTGCTTGCTCAAGTTGTCTTCTGTCCTACATATCGTACAGTTTTGACTAAAAAAACAGGCCTGTGTCAACTGAAGGGACAAAGGTTAGCCTCTCTCCTTCACTAATCTACCATTTGGCATCCATTCTTTTTTAGTGTTGGCACTGCCAGACTGAATCTCCGTGTCTTGCTGTTAACTGCCATCCATTTCTGATGTTCTAGTTGAATGCAAACTACTGACACATTGAGCAAAATTGCCTGCTTCTTTCGCTCCCCATTAATGCCATCTTCTGTTTGTCTGTAAGCAGCAAATTTAACATTTGAAAATATGTGTGA
Source organism: Psittacus erithacus (assembly GCA_009867235.2). Classification (NCBI taxonomy): domain Eukaryota; kingdom Metazoa; phylum Chordata; class Aves; order Psittaciformes; family Psittacidae; genus Psittacus; species Psittacus erithacus. The sequence continues at coordinate 14,820 of WYDI02037270.1, read as the reverse complement.
TCAGATGGTATGTGTATTCCTTTAAGAGACTTTATTTCCTAGCAAGGCTTTCTGAAGAGTCTATTTCTTTTAATTTTTCATAAAGTGTAGCTTATGAAAAATTTAAATGAAATCATTTAGTAGTGATTGCTCCATAAACACAACATGAACTCCTTTAAAATTCCAATTATATAGGAGCTCACCTTTTTAAGTGGTTCTGAATGAGAATAGCTAAGTGCAACCACAGTCTTTTCAGAAGGATGGGATGCAAAATCAAGGGATTGACCATTTTGGGCCATTAGAAATGTATGGATTTTTTTCTCCCCATGCAAGTACAGGGTGGGTAGCCAGATGATCTGGCTAAATTCCAAATAGAATAATTACATTCTAGCTACGTAAAATGCTCCCTTCAGTTTCGGTTGCAGACAGTATTCTTCTTTGCTTCCTCCCCTCTGACGACACGCTTCGCTGCTGCCCACTGTTAAACAGCTGCCACGTTCCACCTAGGAGTTAGTGGCATTTTACTGGTTGTTAAAGTGATAATAATAGACTAGCACTTACACGCTTAGAGGAGAGTATGAGGGGGAAGCTGACTACTTATAGACTGCTAATAGACATATATTGAGGTATGGTATCATAGCCATTGTGAGGGGTATGTACAGATATGTACATTAAGATGGTTCCAATAGAGTCAAAAAAACTGCATTAATTTACACACTTTAGAAGACAATTTCAAATTAATATGTAGATTCAGAAATGTGGGACTGATCTTGATCCTTAGAAAACATAAACTGGGACCAATTCTATTGAGGTAAACCAGCTTAATGGGTGGCAAATATGATCAAAACCAGACCCTTAGACTTTACTGCCTTCAGGGAGAAGACTCTCCTACTGAACTTTGGGCATGCACTTTACTGGCGTTTTGCGAAAGGAGAAACTTTCTGGAATACAGAAGCTAATTTCAACTTTTGTGTGAGGGCCAAACCCATTTTAATAGCATTGAACATCTCAAATAAGAAGTGATGTGCTTTTAAACACAAACTCATGGCAAAGTTTCAACATGAGTATTTCTGAATTTGAACAAAAATGCATGCTTTCTATTGGTCTGGCAGTGTACTCAGCACATCCTTTATCATGCTTTTTGAGTGCATTCTGTGTTCCAGAAAATAATTGCCTTTTTACTAACATGTACATAAAGAGAAAATGCTTGTCAGAATTTTTGTACTAAACCAAACAAACTAGAGATAAATAATGCCAGCTCAGATTTAGCAAACATACTTGCAAACACATTTTTTTCTATTATTCAGCAAGACTGATTTTTAGTATCTATTTCCGGCTGTAGGATAAGCCTGCTACCTCTTGCTTCTCATGGACCAGGGAGAATAATTCATTCCTCCTCCCTTTACGCATTTGTAGAGAGACATTTTACATCTCTCCTCAATCTCCTTTTTGCCAGAATGAACATGACCAGCTCTGCTAACCTTTCCTTAAACTGTCACTATTATTTTCTGGTCCTTTTTATGATTCTCTTGCTCTTCTCTGGATATTTTACAACTATCTTTTTCTTTCTGAAATACAGTACACAATATTCTAACGTGGCTTTGGTTTCCTAGAAAAGAAAGAGGGGAAAAGAGAGAGAAAGAGAGGGACATGTCAATGTTTGCAAGTTCAAAAATGAAGTTCAATGGAATGTAACTGTATATGCTCAAGTTCAGGACCTACTATTTATGAAAATTGAATAGCTATGATTGAAATCAACATAGTGGCAAGTGGCAATGGTGATGCAAATGGATTCTATATGCAGATATATTTTAACTATGTCACTCTTTTTCACTATCCAATCTACACAATGCTTCTATTAAGGCATGTAAAATTTTGATTTAATGCAGTTTTTGATCAAACAAACACATTTTGATCAAACAAGTCTCATGTTCATCTTCCTGGGACCATTTCGTCCACCAAGTGAGAAAGTCCATGAATGTTCCCAAATCAGTATAACATCCAAGACAATATTGCAGAGGAAGTGTTATTTCTCTTGTATCCTCCCACTGACTTGTTGGTGTGCTATTTCATACACAGTATTCCCTGAACATGTATTTTGATAATGTAGTTAATGCTTTTGCATCTTACTTCCCTCCAAAAATTTCTTTTAATTGATTTCATGCCATTCCTCCACATGCTAAGACTGTATTGTATTTTCTTTGCTTCTGAGGTCCTGGGAAGATTTTGTCTCTGGAGAAAGTTAATGCATTCTGTTCCCCAAGTTGCTAGCTAAAGCACAGGACCTTAGGGAAGCTGCCTGTGAGCTTCACACTCTTTGACAGCAAGTGTCAGGCACAATCAAGCTGGGTCCAACAGTTCTGGGCACAGATTAGATAATTGTGTGGACAAATGTCAAACGATAACTGTGTGTGTACATAATTATTCAATCTGCACATGTAACCCTCTTAATGCTTGCAAATTAAGCGTACAACTTCATCTACAAGTTAGTTGAATGTGTTTTCGCACTCATCTAGCTGAGAAGTCAGGCATCCAAACTGTATTAATTGTACCATTGATATGATTCCACTATCTCTTGTAACAGTCTAGACTGTACATTTTCATTCCATGACAATTCTCTTAAACTGTATAAAAGTCTTCAAAGTTTGAGTAGAATCAGGTGCTGTACCTTTAGTTTCTTTCTTTGCACTTTAGATGCACTATGAAAATAGCAAATGGAATCCTATTTAACATGTGATTGAAACCATCATCTGTTAAACTTTGCTTCTTTCTGTATTGTCTGGCCTAAGCCAGAAGAAAATTAAAATATATATTCATGCAATGTGCTGAGCTTTAAGTTATTAAAACCCCCCCAAATCAATGTATTCATAATTTTTTCTTTGCTTTCTGTAATCCTCTCTGCTGGACCTCTGAAAATAGACTAGAATATTTCAGCTTCTGTTTACACTTGTAATCCCTTTCTCATTCTCATTCGGAGCACTTATAGACATGCCAATGGAAAGCCCATCGAAGTCCACAGAAAGATTTACTTTGACACTAGTGATTGCTGGATCAGGACATAAGTTCCCCAGACTATTAGGGATTCATTCTTCTTTTCCTGAAAGATCTAAAAAAAAGAGTTTTGTATTTTTTTTTAGGCAGACAAGAGGATTCCAATGCATTTGAGGTCTGACGCTAATTAACATAGTTACCAAAGAAGGCAATTACTGATCTACAGTTTCAGTTATATGCTTCCTTCCAATTTGAGACTGTAATTGCCATTTGGACATTTTTTATGAGTTCTCAAAAATTGTTGCTAAGGGTTCCCTTACCCTTCTTCTGGCAGGTGCTTTAACAATGTAGATTAAATTTCATCAAGCCTTGCTGATCTGACATTGTTCAGGCTATCCCAATATTCTTTAACCTGAGCTATCCTAATTCTGCCTTGTGACCTCTTTCTTCCCTTGTTAACTGTCACTGCCTTTTCAGTCAAAGCTAAAGCAACACACCCATTCAGCATTTCAGCCTTTTCCTTATCATCTATTATCTGCTTCTTCCCCCTCTTCTAAGTAGCAGACTTAACGTTTTCTTTTGTCCACCCTTCATTTCTTTGGCTCTTCGAAAACTTTTCCTTCATCCATTTTACATCCTCTGCTAATAGTACCTCATTTTGTGCCTTTGACTTTCTGACTTCTGTTCTTACACTTCCTTACTTTTCTCTTATAAGGGACCCTATATCAGAGGCTGTGAACCAATTTCCACTATGCTGTTTCACATTTGAATGGAATGTTAAATATTTAAACAGCAAAGTTCTTCTTGTGGTTGTTAAATCAGTATTAAGTGATAGCCAAAGTGAGTATTCAGGGAATAGAAGGGTCCTCTGACTTACAGTCTCAGGTAATTGCATTGGGACCTAAAAGCTTTTCAAAAGGGAGATATTGTACTTAATTGAAGATTTTCTTACTTTTCTTTTTCACTTTTATTTTCTCTACAGACAGCTTTAGTGCTAGCTTTTATGCTCTTTGATTAGAAATAATTTTTAAAAAAGGTCATTTTGGTTCATTTTTCTGTTAAAGCAATGTGGTTGACAGCAACATGCAAATAAATAAATTGACATATTTTTATTCTCACTTTTTTCAAGTGGATTTTTACAGCTTATGTTGAGATACCAGAAACTTCAAAAATTGATAAGAAATGTAATTTGAAGAGGTTTGGGTTGCCAAAAATTGTGATTTCCATTTCAAGGAGAGAAATAAAATGTGTGCTATTTTAATGTTAGACTGACAGGTTTGAAATTGCAGTATTTTTCTGCAAAACATTATTATCTAAAAAAAAAAAAAAAAGGAAAAAGAAAAGGAAACAGAAATTGGAAACAAACAGTTCCACATAATTACAGTTCCACATAATTGTACAGAGAAGAAGTAAATGTCGCTTCAAAGACTTGATTTGCAGTCCTTTGAATATCAAAAGTTGTGAGTAACACAGCCTTTTCCTTTCACAATTTCAAGCTATATTACCTTTTGGTTAGCAATGACTTAACCTGAGCCAGTGATACCAGCATTTGCTTGCTGTATTTCCACACGTCCACAGTGGAACATGGAGGTATGGATGCCTGGGAGCAGAAGATCATTTCCACTTCCTGTAGTTATCAACATCAGCTTTTTTGCACCAATCCTTTGTGGTCTGATATATCCGTACTAGTAAAATTCAGTTTGTGTTTTCTGGTGATTATTGAGTTGGAAGGAGCAAAAGGCATTCATCCGTTTGTAAATGTACACTGCTTACCACCACATCTCTTCTTTGAAAACTCTAACCAACAGAGATGGACACCATAGTGGAAACCTTCAAGTATGAGGCTTTATGCCTGCGCATCTAGAAATATAAGCTTTTTTGGGAGTTGCATGAGGGCTGAGCTAATATATAGTGAATTGTTTCTTTCCATTACTCAGGATCTAGAAGTTTGTAGAGAAGTTTCTCATGCAAGACTGACAGATGAAGGATGCAGTTGACACTGCCTCAAGTAAGGCAGTGTCTCAAATAAGGGGATCATTGTCACATCTGGATTGGTGTGAACTTCCTACCAGATTTGTAATGATATTTAAACACCTGGGGCTATAAATAGATAACTAACAATGTCTAAAAGTGTCTGAGCAGGGTAAGTATCAAATGTCTCTTAAGATAAGTTTATCTAAAAATCTCCCACTGTTTCTAATGGATTTTTTTATCAATATGTATCAATTTTGTTTACATTACCTTACACAGTAAAAGGAGATAATTTACCTCTTGGGAAGTCAGCATAAGGAATGCAGTGTCCCAAAAGATATTTGCAGGAGAGTAAAGTGGATAGTGGTCTTAATTCACAGATGTACAAGTCAGAAATTCACTGCCTTTTCTTATATAAGTTCCATTTTATTTTAATGTTAAAAACTCCCCACACAACTATACTATATCTTTTTTGCTATGTTTATATCTGGATATAAATCTATCTGTCTTGACTTCATAAGTTAAGTTGGTTTTGCTTGAATATTCAGAGCAGGGCTGAGTTTCAGGTTGAAGGGAAGAAGAAAACACCTTTCAAGGAAAGAGTTACAATATTCCAGGTGCCACAGCTGTGTTTTACATTACATTCTCCTTCTTTCCCCCCTCAGTTTTCCACCTCTAGATCTATTTTTACTTTGTTTTTCTGTATCTCTCAGCCAGCAAAAGAATTGATGAGACTAAGAATTTCCCCTCACCAATGGCTACAGTTCTGCTGTGCTTGTCAAATTTTGTATGACCACTGATTATTGCCAAAGGGGTTTTATTTTTTTTTGCTGTACAATTTATTGGTGATCTGACTGTGTCAAGTGAAAGCTTATACTCTGCTTCATAGAGTTAAAGCAGCCTATTCCAAACAAAACACTCACAAGATTTCGTTTTTTCATTAAAGATGAGCAAGAGTTGGAGGAGCAAAATAGATGACCTGGATGACATTTGAAAAAAAAAAGAAAATCAAAATCACTATTGCCAGGAAAAAGAAATATTCTGTTCAACCTTGTGTCTTCTTAGAGCTGCTCTTCCTGAGTCCTTCAGATGGAGATAAGGGATCCATAACATAAATATAATATGTAATACAAAAAACTGTATGGAGCTCATGGATTAAGCTAGCAATAATTCTATGGAAAATTTTGGGCCTAGCACTTTAGCACTTCAGGTAATTCTTTAAAAGCAAGAATACAGAGGTGGTATTTGGAAGATTTGAGTATAGTTAAATGTATTGTCTGCTTTACATAGGTTTTATCCCTTATGTGTCCTATAAAATGCAATAATAATACTAGCATCTTCTGTAAGGTGATTGGAAGTAATGGCGATTTAGAAGGCCAAGAAAAGTAGGAAATGCGTAACAAATATATACGTTTGGTGAACTTCAGGCTCAGTAGAAGAAAATATTGCTCCAATCTTAATGTAATTCTGACTGCCAGAATCTCTTGCTCTTTCCATCCAACTATGTATTTATCTATTTTCATATAAACTTCATTTGTTTCCCAGGATTTATTTTTGCTGTTAAACTTGTCCACTGACTGGAGTGAGACTGCAAGACCCTCAGTGATCTATAGGTCACTGTTAAACATCACTAGTCAGTATGTAACAAACACTGAATCAGATACCCTTGGTAACTCTGACTTCTGTAATAAATGGACAGAAATTACTCAAAATTAATATAACTTTATATGAACACCAAGAAGGATCTTTGTTAGCCATCCTGCATATGGGCATGGTTTTAGCAAAGGACAGACTTAACAATCTGGTTGCTGAAGTCAAGTTATCAACACACTGCTGTTCGCTCTGCTTTGTGGATGGTGGGTATGGATGAGAAAGCCAATATATGTGTATACTATTCTGTATACAAACAGTATACAAACTGTAGACACAGCCTCTTCCTCTCTGTCAAGACATGAAACTTGGTGCAACTGTCTTTAGACAACAGGATTACTAACTACTCTTTTCAGATCAACTACAAAATCCTTCACAGAGCCTGCATAATTATTATTATTCTTGTACACAGATGGGATGAAGATCTATATATTTTTATTTTGTGGTTAAAGCTCACTCAATGTTTTATTTTTCCTATATTCACTTTGAATTTCAGTTGTGAGGGAGTATAAGGAACAGTCAGATCAAAACTGCTACCTGGCAGATTACATGTGTTGAAGTCTTAAGTCAGCCCAGGTTTGGAACCTGTAGCAGACCTCGGTGCTTGCCACAGACAGTAGACTTAGAAGAGCTTTTACAGGAATTTCTCCCAGATCTTTACTATCTTTATGTTTTTATTTCTTGTGGTTTCTACTGTGGTTTCCCAACTGCTTTGAACGCTTTCAGGTTATCCTGCCTCTCCCCACTGAAGCTTTCCCTTACTGTATTAGTAGTCTGGTGCCTACTGGAGTTATTTTCCCTTTTTGTATTTCATTGTCCTGCTTAGTTTAATTATTTACTCCCCAACCAATCTCCATATTAAACCACATAAACCACATGCCCGTATCATGTTTTTGTTCATTTAGACTATTTAGTTACACCGTTGTCTTTTTTGGTTTGGTTTGTTGTTTTGTGTTTTGTTTTGGTTTTTTTTTGGGGGGGGTGTTTATTTTTTTGTTTTGGTTTTGGTTTTGTTTATTGACTGTTTTTCTTTGCTATGTATCATCAGCAAATTTCATCTCTTCTGTGTGCATTTTTTGCCTGCCTTCGAGCTGCTGGTACATAAACCAAACACAATTGGTTCTTGTACTGATCCTGTTATCACAAGGGACATTTGAAAACTTCAGTTGCCCCAGAATTGTGGATACTGCAGTTTTATAATCTTTCTAAAGAATAAAAAGCTTATTTTTTGCAGGTTACCAGTTTTCATTAAAAAATATATGTCCTCATATTTTTTTTCTCTTTTCCCCTGCATTGTTAAGGAGGCTTTAGACTAAATAAAATAATATCCTGTTTACTTTTTAAAGGTGAGCTGAAAAACTAAAGTGGAAATTGACATAAGTTTGATTTATATGTTGAGCGTGCCCCACCAACCAGTTTGTGGGGGAATTCATCATGTGAAAAGATGCAGATAGCCTTTTCTGAACTGAAATTTACTCCTTATTGAACTTCCTTTTGGTACACTGACACCAACTCAGAATACATCACAGCTGCATGGCAGATATGCCAACATCAACCACCCAGTCCAGCAGATAATGTTGTTTTACTTCATAACTACTGTCATGATCTGTACCTAAAGAAGTTGCATATCAACATTTAAGCTCAGGATTATTGATGTGACAAGGACTTATGAAGATGGTAATGAAGGACTTGGTTTGTTGAGCAGATTTTCTTGGGAAAGGAAAATTGGGGTTTGTATATAAGAAAGTGAATGTCTGAGAAGATGATGCATATAGCTTTTTGATGTCTATTTCTATAATCTTTCCAAGCTTGCAATTGAGAGAATCTTAATGCAGTCTAACACAAAGCAACTAAATCAGGGTCATAGAAAAGGAAGTAAATGCCAGCATTTCCTAATTTTGCAATGCTTAGCTTTGCAAACTCAATGATCTTCTAATTTTCAATTGTATGAAATTTACTGAACAAAAATTAAAATAATACAAAGCAAACAAAAACCTGACCTTGCTCCACAAATGAAATTACACGGTACCACACTGACACCTGAGTCATTCTGCCAAGTTTATCCATTAAAACAGCAGTCTTCACATGGATGAATACACTAGCTAGTCATGAAGCAGGGGATAATTTTCATTCCTGAAAGATTTCAAACTCATGATTTCCTCCACCACAAAGGAAAATGTACAACTATTGGTCAATTCTGGCAGGGAATGACAAGTTCCCTATTGCCACTATCCCTGTGGTTTCAGCTTCTCTTTTTATATTGTTTCCACCAGTCTTATTTCTACATTTGCCACCACTGTTTGTGACAGTTTTGTTCAGAAAGTTGCTATCTTCTCCAGAATTTTACTTCTCTCACCTTCTAGTAACTGTGCTCCTCTGCTTTACATACTTATTTTCCTCCTCCTAATCTCATCACCACCTTCAGAGCTGGAATTCTTACTCCTCTGATCAAATTTGGGTAGCAGAGAGAAGAATGGGCTCAGTTACGGATCCCTGTGTGTGAGGCTCCCAATTTTACCCCTAGGTTCAGATGATGTCAGTTTGATTGTGTATTCAGCAAACCAACACCTTACTAATGTTCTATTATCTTCTGTTCCTCACTGATTTGTATTTCAGTATATCTCATTGTCCTTGAGTTAGCGAGAGCTTCACAGAAGCAGAGATGCTAGCCCTTTTTCTGACTGATCTGACCCCATAAAAGCATTTTCAGGCAGTTAAGAGGAAAGGCTAGAGAAGCAGACAATTCAGCTGTGGTCCATCGCTTCCTGAGCTAATGTATACAAAGTCTATCAACATGGAGACCCTATGATGAGGAGGAAACATAGCAAAGAATATACCTGATAAGCTGATGAGTGTCACCAAAATGTATTTCTTTATTTGTCTTTTGGATTGCTTTTTGCAGAAGGAAGTTATTTTATAAATTTTGGAAAATAACTTGCCATGAAGCAAAAGGACAGAAGAAAAAATGGGAGTTGAAAGTAAAACAGAAGAAAAATTAAAACCTTGAGTATTTATTGCTCCGCCACCGGGGTTGGAGCAATCCCAGGCACAGCTACAGGTTGGGCAGAGAAGAAATTCAAAGCAGCCCTGAGGAAAAGGACTTGGGGGTATTGGTCTATGAGAAAATGAACATGAGCCAGCTTCAGTGTGCGATGCAGCCCAGAAAGCCAACCATAACCTGGGCTGCATCAAAAGGGGCGTGACCAGCAGATCAAAGGAGGTGATCCTGCCCCTCTGCTCTGCTCTTGTGAGACCTCACTTGGAGTATTGTGTGCAGTTCTGGTGTCC
>WYDI02037269.1:0-11912 GCA_009867235.2 Psittacus erithacus | reverse complement strand
CTTCCCTTCCCTTCCCTTCCCTTCCCTTCCCTTCCCTTCCCTTCCCTTCCCTTCCCTTCCCTTCCCTTCCTTTCCCTGTAACATGGGTCTGTTACACTAGAGTGATGTGAAAAGGATTACTTACAAAGAGCCACATCAGTCAAATTGAAAATCTGATGAGCTAGATCCATCACTTTACAATTAGTAAATCATATATCAGCTGATCTGAATCAGTATAGGTTTGTTGAATTTTATGGTACTACTCCAATTTGAAGTAGTGCTATACTAATTTGTCCTATTTTAATCCACAAGATCTGATAGAGCCTTTTTTGCAGTGATCACAGGAATGGCAGATATATTACAGCTATTTCCTTTGTAAGCATAAGGTCATTTGAGAGCTCAGATTCTATTACTGTCTTATATGTGTTGGGAAATACTGACTTTTTAACAGCAAATAATCATTTCACAAAATTTAAAAATGGCATTTGTTTTTGGCTAGTTATGCTCCTGTTGCCTAAGGCTAGATCTTGTTCTCATTTCAGTCAAATGGAAACTAGTCAGTTCCATTTTTCAAATTGTCTTGCATTAATACAGCGCTGCAATGTTTGGATTAGGCTGAACAAAAGAATTATTATCAAAAAAGAAAATGTTCTTGTAGTTTTTATTTAAAGGAACACTAATTAAAATAATTTTCCTGGAAGTATTTTAGAAGACCTTAATTCTGTGACAATTTAATTTGTCTCTTCTTCCTTAAAATTACTGTGTGATATTACTCAGACAACTTTTATTTTGCTGCTACGCCTTCCTCATTCAAAAGAAAAATTTTCAAGAAATACTAATTATTATATTTTGCATACTGCATGAGCAAGAGGCCTCTCAAATGCACTATTTGCCTACCTTTCCCTTTCCGGTGGAAAGTCTTCTCAATAACAGCAAAATGCACAAATGTGTTTTCGTTCACATTTTTTAATCACTGTGGCTTGAGAGTATGTGAAGCAAGGATTTCATGAACATGTTCACCCCACTTCAGCTGTCTATGATGTAGACATCTACATATGAGCTACTTGTCTAAATTTTGTTAAGAAGCAGTGTTCAGAAACAGGCATTACTAGAGTTCCTGTGACCTATATTTAACGGCTGCATTAGGGGAAGACGAATGATATTAAGTGCTAGTTCCCCTCCATTGGCCATATATGGGGAATCTAAATGACAAGCTGAAATGAAGACATTTATGCTCCAGACATCTATATTTTCTGAAAATGTTAGATGTTGATGTAGTTTAGTGAAGGCTGCAGCAAGGGGATCAACTTGTCATTGAGCAAGTCAGTTCATCTTTCTGTTTCAAAGAAGACATAACTATAAAGGACTTTAGAGGTGAACTGACTTACCAGTGGCTATGATTACTAATACAACAGACATAAACAGACGTCTTGTTTTCTCATGCTCAACTAGATCACACCTCTTGTCTTCAGGGTGCATCTCTAGAGATTACCAAATATTAAGCCTATGAAACAGGTGCATCACTTTTGAGCTACATCACTTTGACAACAAAAGCCGCTTTGGTCCATTTAAGTATATTATTGCTATGGTAGCTGGTAAATGTTTATTAGTTTTGGAAAGAAGCATTCATATATTATTTAATAGGCCAAACAGGATCTATTTGAAACTTGGAAATATTTTCTTAAATTGGCTGAAAATCTACTGCAGATCACAATAGATTCAGATATATTAGTAATGTTCAGAGATACATGAAACAATTTATGTGTAATAAATACAATTCTGAGGGCAAATTTTTCTTCTTCGTTTTCCAACTTTTTCTAATGACTTTCAGCTATTACCCTGAAACAAACAAACAAAAAAGACAAGGAATTAGCTTAGGCCATATGTCTATAGCCTGTTACCAGAATGTTTATACAGGCAATTTTCAAGGGTGGAAGAAAATATGCCATTCATTCAGAAAAATGCATTTATTTCAAACTGTGAGGACTTATATCTTATTATAGAACATATGCCATGGGAATTAAAACCCTGACACATGGAAAAAAGCTACATACCACTTCCAAATGTTTACCAATGGTGTTTAATGTCATGTTTGGTAATTTCCTATGTCTTAAGATTTGTTAGGGTGAAAATAAATAAGAACTTACCTAAAATAGTTTTTATTGATTATGTTGCAGTCTATGAGAATTCATTAAAAGTGGGGTCCATAATCCATGAGAAGTTTACAATCATATTTGCCCTCTCACAATTGCAGGTTGTATAACTACTGCAAAAATTTACCTAGTTTACATAAGTGTGGGTACAATAGATACCTACATATGTAGGAATTTTGTGCATATATGAGAACACTATTGACATTCATCTAATTATGTCACACAAGTTATTACATGAAATAAATATCACCCTTACTCTATAAGAAACATTATCATTGGTAAAGGGTTCCTGAAAAAAGGCAAAGACCTGACTGCTATTGTAACCTATCATAAAAATACAGAACAAATTTTGTAAGTGCTTAGAGGCTTTCAAGTGTTCTCTGCTTATGAATAAAAAAAAATGTAGGTTATGTCATATTGTCAGTGGAATCAAAAGTTTAATTTTGTTTTGTGGGAGTTTTTTTATAAATACTTACCAAAATATACACTTGTTTTGAAATACAGAGTTTTAGAGGAAGCCATATTTATAGTTTTCCCTTGAAAATCTCTAGATATCCATTTCTGTTCAACAGGATATGTTCTAAGAATGGGGAAACTGAATCATGGGGAAGTTAAATGGTTTAATTAAAATGACAGTAGCAACAAGTCAATGAGCAATTAGAAATAAATGCTGTTGTATATCTCATTTTCCTTCATTCACTACCAGAATACTTTGCCAAAAAATTATAGAAAACTGAGCTGCGCTAAATTGTTTTAAACCTCAGAAACCAATTGGGTTCAAGCTCTGGGTGAAAGTTCAGGTTTTATTTTATTTGAACTTATTCACCCATTCTTAATTGAAAAGTAGGTTGATAAAATATCTAATTTGAAATGTGCATAAACTGTAAAGTAGTAAGATTGAAGTATATGTTCTGTAGTTCCTGCCAAAAAAAGTCTCACATATGGCTTGGGCTAATGGAAAATAAATTTATTACTGGAAAACATTACAAACGTTGCTGAACATTTTACAACATAGAGATGATCAAAATATAACAGAAATACAGATAATAGAACATTTCATCTGATATTTCACAATAGTTACCTTGTTGAAAGAAACTGTGAAGCTTGATTGAACAAAAGATAAACTTAATACTACCTAATAAGAACAGACCATTATAGATCAGTGAAACTGCAACACAGAATTATATGACAAGGGGCAAGCCACATTATCTAAATTAACATTTTTCCAGCATGAACAAGAAGGGCCACTGTAGGAAAATGAGAGCTAAATAGTGTGGCCTGCATTTAGTCAACCTGAAGTAATTATTAATTTATGGTTGTCTGTGATTTTAATGAAAATGAAAGCTGAGAGGAAAGAATTGAGAGAGATAATGTGCCGTGAAATTGAGTTTCATTTATTTAGGGGCCACCTTTTTTCTTTTCTTTCAGTTTCCTTTTTTTTCTCCTCTTTTTTGTTGTTAAAGGAAAAGAAGTTGATGCAAAATGTCCACATTAAAATTTCACCAAGGTTATGTAACTGCATGCATACTTTCATTGCTTTAACAATGGATTATTAATACTGGCTGGACAGTGAACTCACTGGCTTGCCCAGTTGCTAGCTGGTACTACCAAAGATGGCTTCTTTTTTACAGTTTCCAGAATTACCCTTTTTCAAGGACAATATTGTGCAGTAGCAACTTTGTGTCATCAGACAGAAAGGCTTAATTAAAAATATTTACATCTTCTGGAAATACTCTATCAATCATCAACAGTCCCTTGTGGAACTCAAATTATGGACAAAGCCATAGGTGAGGAACATAGATAGCCAAACTACAATAACTATCTTATAGTTTGAACAGCCTTGCTCTTCTTCCCCCAAGAAACTGCTGTCTATGAATCAAGAAGTGCTGTTCTGATGTGGGAAAAAGCCTAAAAAGAAGGTAAATCACATTTTTAATTTTAGAAAGGATTAAATTTTGATTAAATGAAAGTTGGAGAGGCACAAGAAATAAAAATTTCAAAAGTACATACCCACTTCATTTTCTCTGGAATTTTATAGACACAAATGTGTGTGACATCCACAGTCTTCATTAAAATTCACCAGCAATACAGAAGTCTTTGACCATTTTGGAATGTTATGTGACTTTCTCAACAAGTGGACTTTGCTTTCTAGAGCAGCTTCAGAATAGCTACAGGTGTTGTACTTTACTCTCTTCATGTTCAGAATTTATTTTCAATATATCCCGAGAGCCAAAAATCTTGCCTTTTATTAAATTCCAATGATGTTTAAGACACTCTGTGGTATATGAGACCTATATCCTATAATGGAAGATATGGTGCAGTACCTTTGGAAGATCTGTATTAGACTCAGATGTGTCCATCTGAAATGACAGCTCAAGTGCAGAATATCCTAGCCTGCCTCAAAAGGCACTAAACATCTGTATATGATCAACTGAGTCAAGTCCTGTTGACCATGATGATTAGATTTCTACTGAGTGTAATGGAAACCCCAAATACTCTTGATTGCCTAAAAGCTTTATAGGCTTCTAAGGAAAGGCCTATATGGCAGAGAATCTTGTATTTAGGTATTAACAGTGACTTAAAAAAAAAAACAAAAGAAACAACCTTTTCCTTGTGCAACATTTTGGCAAGATCTCTCCATCCTAGTGAACCTTGAAAAAGAAAATTCTGTATGTTCTGGTTTGTGGAGAAGCAAAGTGCACAAGCTGACAATGGGCTTTTTGGGGGGAGGAGAAAAAAAGGAAAGAAAAAAGCAAACATACTGTTTTGGTTTACAGATTGAAAAGGTAATAATGATTATTTTAAGATGCCTTCATACATTCACTCCAAATCACACCAAAATATAATGATAATGCTAACGATAGCTATCACACATCATATGTTTAGAAATATATGCTGGCTGATTCATTAATGTGACATAGGCCACAGGACAAGGAAATCTGATGTGATCAAAGCTGACATTGAATAGAAGAGGCTATGTATTTACTTACATCCTGATTATCAGCAGCTATTACTGATTAATCAATTGACCCAAGACTGAGGTTGAAAGTGGAATGATGTGCTGTGAGAGCGATTATCCTCCATAAAATACTGTACAGTTCTGAATCAATCTATAAGTTTTGAATCAATAGTGACCAAGATAAATAATTAATTTCTCAGTATAGTCTACCAAAATTTAAGTTTTTGATGTGTAACTCTTTCCTGTGGAAATGGAAATTAATTCATGTAGAGAGATGATGTGTGAAGGATATTTTTTTTCCTCCCTACTAGGAGTTCTACATGATTCCTATGTTTTCATACAGAGGAAGTGGGGAAGAAAATTAAAGGAAGGTAGAAAAAAGTAAGTGAGAGAAAAGTAATTATAAAGAGTTAAAATTTTGATGTTTTGTTATAATTTTACATTATATTTCTGACTTTGCAAAAAAAATTTCATAGCAATAGGTTAACTTAAAATACCTTTGGAAAATATTAGGAAGTAGTTTTATCATAGTGATGTTTTGGGAATATTTACATTCTTGATTAATTGTTTTTAAGTTTGATACTATTTTCATGATATTGTTGTGGCCTTTTAACTGCTGTATTACTCTGTGTTAATGACCTAGTCCAGTAAACTTAATTATTGTGATTGTATTTTCCTGCTGGTTCCTTCTTTTTTAACACAGAGGTACTTAAGAATCTGTAGTCCTTAAAACTAACTTGTGTTTCATAGTTAAAATACTGCCATGTCACAGTTAGATTTATTTGAGAGAAGCATTAGTGTGAAAGAAATGTAGTCCACCTGCTTATTTCTTTATTTGCTTAACAAGCAGCCTTGTTGTATCTAAGGTCCTTGTACAGTCAGTGATGGTTGTGGTTACATTAGCAACTAATTCAGCTCAACAAGAGTGGATCAGTAGATCAAAACAGCACTGAAAGGCTTGCATTTGCAAAAATCTCACAGTTCATGCTTTATAGTTCGAAGCTGTCACCATGAATACAGATAGAATCTGAGAACCAGTGTCTGGTTTGAAGCCCCATTTTTCTATTACAGACCCTGAGAAGACTGACTTTGGTGTACACCAGAAGAATTTCCACTTTGACTTTCTTCACAGGGAGCGTAACTAGATTTACTTAATCTCAAACCACACCTTGAACCAAAACAATGTGTAGCCATTTAGGAGAATCAAGGCATTCACTGATTAGCAGCTGCAGTAGTGTTTGGTACTGAGCTGTAATAGTAGATGTATCCAAGGCCCCCAGAGGGAGATCCTCTCTATAGCTTAGTTTAAATGTCTGATTTAAGCAGACAGAATTTCCTTTACAGGCCTTTATTTCCCTTCTCTGACTACTAATAACTTTTAGGTGTTTAGTTTAATAGCACTGCTTCCTCAGGCACCCCAAATTTTGATAGTAGTTAGATACCTCACTGAAGTAGATTGAATCTTAGCTGTATTTTTTGCAAACATTTATTGAAATAGAAGTCAAGGATAAGGATACCGTACTTACTTCTGGTTTCACTTCAAACTCTTCATTTGCCATTAGGAGCAGAAGACAAAAGTGTTTTTCTGGTTGGGAATAAACAAATTGAAAAACTAGCAACACGAATTATTATACTGCTTGAAATCAGAGACGGACAGAAACTAGATTCCATGGCTGATTCACAGAATGATAAGCCTATGGCTTCTCTGAGATAGATTCATAGAATCATATAATAGGGTTGGAAAGGACCTTAAGATCATGTAGTTCCAAACCCCCTGCCATGGGCAGGAACACCTCTCACTAAACCATGTCATCCAGGGCACTGTCCAACCTGGCCTTGAACACCACCAGGGATGGAGCATTCACAACTTCCTTGGGCAACCCATCTCAGTGCCTCAACACCCTCACAGTAAAGAACTTCCTCCTTATATCTAATCTAAAATTCCCCTGCTTAAGTTTGAACCCGTTACCCCTTGTCCTGTCACTACAGTCCCTAATGAAAAGTCCATCCCCAGCATACCTATAGTCCCCCTTCAGATACTGGAAGGCTGCTACGAGGTCTCCACTCAGCCTTCTCTTCTCCAGGATGAACAGCCTCAGCTTTCTCAGTCTGTCTTCACACGGGAGGTGCTCCAGTCCCCTGAGCATCCTTGTGGCCCTCCTCTGCACTTGTTCCAACAGTTCCATGTCCTTTTTATGTTGAGAACATCAGAACTCTACACAATACTCCAAGTGAGGTCTCATGAGAATAGAGCAGAGGGGCAGGATCACCTCCTTTGACCTGCTGGTCACGCTTCTTTTGACGCAGCCCAGGATACGGCTGGCCTTCTGGGCTGCAAGCACACACTGAAGCCGGTTCATGTTCATTTTCTTATCAGCCAAAACCCTCAAGTCCTTCTCCACAGGGCTGCTCTGAATCTCTTTTCTGCCCAACCTATAGCTGTGCCTGGAATTGCTCCGACCCAGGTATAGGACCTTGCACTTGTCATGGTTAAACTTAATAAGGGTGGCATCTGTCCACCTCATAAACATGTCAAGGTCCCTCTGGATGCATTCCTTCCCTCCAGCGTATCAACCAAACCACACAGCTTGGTGTCATCGGTAGACTTGCTGAGGGTGCACTCCATCCCACTGTCCATGTCACTGACAAAGATGTTGAACAAGACCGGCCCCAACACCAATCCCTGAGGGACACCACTCATTTATGGTCTCCAGCTGGACATTGAGTCATCCATTGACCACAACTCTTTGAGTATGGCCATCCAGCCAGTTCTGTATTCACCGAGTGGTCCATCTATCAAATTGATGTCCCTCCAATTTAGAGACAAGGATGTCATGTGGGACATTGTTGAATGCTTTGCACAAGTCCAGGTAGATGATATCAACTACTCTACCCCTGTCTATCAGTTCTGTAGCCCCATCATAGAAGGCCACCAAATTGGTCAGGCAGGATTTCCCTTTAGTGAAGCCATGCTGGCTGTCACCAAGCACCTTGTTGTTTTTCATGTGTCTTAGCGTGCCTTCCAGGAGAATCTGCTCCAAGATTTTGGCAGGCACAGAGGTGAGTCTGACTGGTCTGTAGTTTCCCCAGGTCATCCGTTTTCCCCTCCCTGAAAATGGGAATTATATTTCCCTTTTCCCAGTCATCGGGAACTTCACCTGACTGCCATGATTTTTCAAATATGAGGTACAGCGGCGTAGCAACTTCATTTGCCAGCTCCTTCAGGACCTGCAGATGGATTTCATCAGGTCCCATAGACTTGTGCATGTTCAGGTTCTTAAGATGGTCTTGAACCAGATCCTCTCCTACAGTGGGTCTAAGGTCTTAATTCTCACAGTCCCTGTGTCTGCCTTGCAAGACTTAGATGGTGAGGTCAGAGCATTTGCCAGTGAAAACCAAGGCAAGGAAGTCGTTAAGAATCTCAGTCTTCCCCAAATCCAGGGTAGTCAGTTCTCTTGTGTCGTGGTTTAAGCCAAGCTGTAAATCAGAACCACGCAGCCCACTTACTCACTCCCTACCCCAACTTCCTCTGCTCCCAGAGGGATGGAAAAGAGAATTGAAAGAATAGAACTCCCAGTGGCTGAGATAAGAACAGTCCAGTAACTAAAGTATAACACATACCACTGCTGCTACCACCAATATTAACAATGATAAGGGAAATAACAAGGGAAGAGAATACAATTGCTCACCACACTGACACCCAGCCTGACCCCCGCAGTGATTTAGCCCTTCCGGGTAACTGCCCCCTGTTACATCCTGGGCATGGCGTGCTGTGGTATGGAATACTTCTTTGGCTAGTTTGGGTCAGGTGTCCTGTCTCTGCTTCCTCCCGCTTCCTCTCCTCCCTGGCAGAGCATGAGGCTCAGAAAGTCTTTGGTCAGTCTAAACATTCTAAGCAGTAGCTAAAAACATCAGTGTTATCAGCACTGTTCCCAGACTGAAAGTCAAAAACACAGCACTGCACCAGCTACTAAGAAGGAGAAAAATGACTGCTACTGCTGAACCCAGGACATCTTGAAAGCTTCCGGAGAGGGCCCACATTTTCCCTAGTCTGTCTTTTATTTGCAATGTACCTATAGAATCCTTTCCTGTTATCTTTCACATCCCTAGCCAAGTTTAATTCTAACTGGGCCTTAGCTTTTGTAACCTGGTCCCTAGCTTCCTGGACAACATCCCTGTATTCTTCCCAGGCCACCTGTCTTTGCTTCCACCTTTTATAAGCATCTTTTTTCCCTCGAATCTTCCTCAGCAGCTCCTTATTCATCCAAGGAGGTCTCTTGGCCCTCCTGCTGCACTTCCTTCTAGTCAGGACGCAACACTCCTGAGCTTGTAGCAGATGATAATTTGGCACTCTTATTTTCATGGGTAAGAAGATACCCAAGAATGAAGGCTGTTGCTTGCCTTTGGTGTTGTGAAGGTAAGCACTAATTAATAAGTAGGTAATTTTAACAGTATTTTTATTAAAACCTAAAAAGATTTCTGCAGCAAGATCACCACTGAAATTGATAAACATGATAGAAATACATGGGTTAGGCTACTGCATTGCCTGAAAACCTCTCATTTGAATATATTGCGTTTGTATAATTAACAGTCACTAGCTTACCAAGTAAAAAAGTTAAAAGCTCATATGCATTATTTTACTTTCCTTTCTCATAAGCTGCAGCACTTTCTGACAAACATTGACCTGTAAGTCTTTTCTCTGCCAGCGAATTAAAGAAAATACGAACTGTACACAATATACACCATCTGTCCAATTATACAAGGTGATTAATGTGTTGACTCCTACTGATGTTACTGCAAGCCCAAACTGCCCACAAACAAGGAATGCATCATACTTCACAAAGTATGCAAACTTTGCTTGCTTCTGCCTTGTCTAGTCTGAGTTTAAACTTTCTAATAATATTTTTATACTAAATTCGTTATATGTGAGTGTTCTCTGTCCTGCAAATCTGACTCACTCTCACTCTGTTTCCTCTAATCTGTTCATAAATACTCAACTACTGATCCTTTTTTTTTTTTACATACTTGTATTTTATTTTTTCAGCTTCCTAAGTAATGCAGAATACTTTTCAAGTAATCTATATCACATTTTATTTAATGTAAATTCAATTAAATTCTGGTAGAGACATTGGGTTGACTTTTACTTGGTCTGAGAAAAAACTTCCAGCAGCTAATGTCTGTCTGTTTATATTACAGCATAAGGTACCTCTAGACTTTTAAAACTCAGTATTTTTTTAATGGTTTTTTTTTTTCCTAAAGTCTTTCTTTACTTTAAAGTACTCATTCATGCTTCATCATTTCCACTTGTCTTCATACATATTCTAGTCTATCTTTAATTAATTCTTCAATAATAGAATTCAGCTCATTCTGATACCAGTTACATGTCATTGTTTATTTTTAAAATTTCTGAACTTACTCTAGTCACCTGATCTGCTTGAAGTATTCTACTAAAGCACTGTGTATCAATATACCATATTTACCCTTAAACACAGGTTTAAGTAATGTATACAGTATATGTTGACAAAATATATAAATTGATTCCTTCCCTTAACAGTCATATAATACAGGTCTTTTACTCTTCCTAGTTTTCTCTGAAACCTTGTTGATCTTTCTTCTTTCCTTGGGTCTTCCTTTCCCTTCTTCCATTCAATTCCATCTTTATGTGTGCAGCTTCTAAATATAAATCTCTATATGTCAATATCTAGACGTCATCTGTATGTCTAAGATTTCTACACAGTCAAGATATAGTCAATATAGTAAATGGAGCTTAAAGAGTTTCCCCTCAGGTGGATGCTAGAAACTGATCAACTGAAATACTTCATAGGCTCTGTTGGCTGATTTGCTAATGTCTTCATTTGTCTATAACCAAATTTTTACCACCTGGTTCACATTGAGATATGTAAATTCAGGTGTTCTATTGCAGCTTAGGGTCTCAGTTCAGTTCTCCCACCAAGGTCATTTGAGATGCGTTCAGTTAACTCACTTGGCCTCCAGCTGCTTCTGCAGAGGAGTTCAATCCTGTGTCATATATTGTATTTCCACAGAGTTAACTCAAATGTCTTCAGTCATCTTAATTGTCAGTACCTACCTATTTTGGAGCAACTGAATTGAACCCTTTGTGCCATTGTAAAAATATGAAATCCACAGATATCAAGCTTCCAAGCACTCCCCTTTATTCTCAAGATGAATCCTCTATATGATTCTTCCTAGTACTACCTACCTTCTTTATTTTATTAAGCTCACACAGGAATTGGAGGTTTACATTTACGTATCACATGCCTTTCTTATGTGTTGGCTTTCCAATTTTCTTCATGCTCATGTGTGGAAAGAAAAAGCTCTATAGGCTCTATGCTGATCAGGAAGACTGTACTGACACTAGTGGGAATTTCGTAACTCGTTAAACCCAGCGAACTGATTTCAGAAGTCTCTGCACAAATGGACAAGTCTCTACGCAGACTCACAATTCTGACCCTGAATTCAAGAATGTCACTTTGTCTACTGGAAAATTCTATGTTCAGCAAGCAATCCAGGTTTCCAGAATCACATCATGTTTTGGGGTTCTTACCAAAAGAATGTATAGAGTGAAAGAAGATTGAAAAAAAAAATATTTCTGCTCTTGTGGAAAGGCAGTTTTCCTTTTAAAGTTATATTCTGTGCTATTTTCAGAAGTATGTGTGTGCTTGAATCCGAAGAGCTAGAAATAAAATAACACTAACCAGTAGCATAAATATAAAATTCAGGTGTTGTCCTGGGTTCAGCAGTAGCAGTCATTTTTCTCCTTAGTAGCTGGTGCAGTGCTGTGTTTCTGACTTTTGGTCTGG
>WYDI02037263.1:0-42022 GCA_009867235.2 Psittacus erithacus | reverse complement strand
GTGCCAGATCCACACAGGGTACAATGACCACATCCACCACTCCATATTTTACTCTGACACGAATCATAGCTGTGTTTATCACACTCTTTGAACAGTTTACAGTTTGAATGGCATGGAGCTGTCAAGATTTGTATTGCCAAAGTGTACAAAAGCAGTCATGATAAGAGAACCAAAAGTCACTGTGAAATTTAGTAAACTAGCTATTCGGAACAGATAATTCTTATTTTATGTGGCTTACACAAAATAAACTGTGTATTGTGGTTTAAACTTCTGCTGGCTATTTCTTGGGATGACATTAATTCTATGCTGTAAAGGGGTGATACAACCATCTGAAATTCATGCACATTAAACCTCTTAACTACAGCACATATTGATTTAGTCTTTAAGCTATTGTGATTGGTAGATAACTACCCAAACTACATTAGGGAAAGGATTATAATGTAATACAATACCAACTACATTAATAAAAAATCCTGAGTCTTTTCCATGGCACTGAACTCCAAGTGTTCTTCATAGATGAGTATTTTTCTCTTTTGATTCTTGAAATCATTCTTCTTTCTTTGAATTTTCTTACAAGAACTGATAGTCATTAATCAGAAACTGTCCAGTAATGATGTACCAGAAGCAAGACTTCTTTCTTTTCCTCCAGCAATCCCTTAAGTATTATACTTTTAAAGGTTTATGATTCATTGTACTTACAGGTTTCCTATAATAAGATATTTTACCAACACAAATGAAGTAATAATATCCACATTTTTACATTTTAGGCATATTTAACAGAGCTTTCAGTTCTGCTACAAATATCTTGTGCTTTTCTGCTTTGCTTATAAACACAGTCACTTACCTGTGCTACAAAATAATGACTGTGAAGTTTTTTTTTTAATTCAAAATATTGTATCTGGATTGATCTTTAGATATTAAACCAAGAACAGACAATGAACTGCTAGTGTGTGTTTTCCTGTACAGGTAATAGCATTGCTTTTCTTGTTTTGCAATCCAAATCATATGTATTAGAGATGCTCATAAGTCAGTGTAAGCTGTTTTTTAACAAGAGCATTTCTACTTCTTCAAACTGTAAGCAATTTTTAAGAAGTCACCCAAATCCAAACTTTGCCAGAAAAAATGTGCAGCTGTTCAGCTGTAATTTATTATAACACTCTGAAATCACATTGCTTTTGGATGAAAGACCATAGGACCATAGGAATGACATGATAACATGCATTCAGTGTCAAATTTAATTCAGTGTCTGTTAATGTAATTTAATTAAATTAATCTCAATTCATATTCATAATATAAGCAAGAGCAAAAAATATTGACCCATTAACATGACTCAGAAAAAAAAAAGAAACATTGTATAATATTGAGTCATCTGAAATATCTTCCACATTCAGTGAGATTCAACTTTAAGAATTGAAAGGTTTATATAATATAATGGCATTTCCAATAAACAAAAAAAGTATATTCTGAAATAAGGTTTTAATATTAGTTTAAATTTCTATCTCCTCTTTTTCTTTCAAGGTATCTGACTTTAAAAGCAGAAGAAGTCACAGCCTTGCCAGTAGATAATGTACATGATCCAAAATAAAAACCAAATAAAACACATGACATTATGTGATTTTTTTTCATTGGTAATCATAGAGATAAATTCAATATTCAATGCAGTGCAATGTGCCATCTTCAAATAAAGTTCTTAAGGCATACTTTCTTCCTTCAGCCCACTTGATTAATTCTTCCTCATTTTGCTTTACGATGTCCATTTTAGAAGGAAAAAAACACCCTAGTAATTCTATCCCTGGTTAACAAAACCAGAATCTCAAATAAAATTCAGAGACATGTCTATAAACCCTCTACTTCCTATGTCACAGAAAACAACATTATACAAATATTTTGGCATTTTGTTGCAATTTAGGTGTTTGGTTTTTTTTTCTTTCGCTAAATGATTTGGCTGAGCTATTTTCCTTACTGCTGTGAAGAGGCTCACACAGCACTAATAACATATATAAAATAAATGCCTAGCTGTGTTTTTATGTTGTGATTGTAACTGAACAGGGGTCAGAGAAAGATTTTATTATGATATGAGATCTATAACAGCAAATGCTGCTTGAACTGCTTCCCGTGTTTCTAAGAATCAGTTTTGCCTTTTACTGAATTTTGGATTAGCGACATAGAATGGGGATTGAGTAAAAGAGGGAGGAGGGAAGAATAAATTAATGTCATGAATCAACTCATAATAGAAACACAAAAATATAGCAGCAATATTTACCATGACCCTTATAGGTAAATCACTGAGCAGAGTACACAGGTGGAAAGCACTATGTGCTACAAATTTCAAGTTCATAATATATTTGATATATCAGCAATGCACTTTGTTGTTTCAGTCTGTAATCTTCTTGTGGATGCTGTCATATAAAGGAAGCAGTGTGCATGAACATAGACATAGTTTCTGGCAATTGCTAATAAGATGTCATTGTTAACTAGTATTTTACAATAATCTGACTCCCTCCTTTTTGTGTTTGAAGAGTTCATTGAATACTTAATGACCCTGACAAACCTCAGCTCTTGGTTTTCTCTGACGGGAAGGGCAAGAATTAATTGTTGCATCTGACTTGCATAATGGAAAGGAGCAGATCTATTCGTGATAAAACAGCAACCATTTATAATGAAAGGAGTTAGTAAAATTCCCTTTCCTACTGTAAGCCAATAGTTTCAAAGTTCCATTTCTATTTGGGTAGCTGTTTTTATCGTTAAAAGCACATTTTTAAGTAAAACAAAATTAGAATGTGAACTTCAGCCAAATCCTAATTTAACTAAAGGGAAGGAAAAATCCATTGCTTTTAGTTCATGGTCCTTAAGTAGTCTTAGAACAAGTAGAACAGTAGTCTTCAAATTAAATAGGCTTTCCGTACCCTCTATTAGGCATTGGAAATCTATTTTTTTATTTTTTATCAATCTCAGATACTTTAAGGTTTTTATTCTTTACTGGGTTTTTTGTTTGGTTGGTTTTTATTAGAAAAAGGACATTAAATTTCCACAGAAGCGGGGAGAAGAGGTTATCAATCTCTATAGTCATTGCTAGTGTTAGTGTAATACATAATACAAACAATTGTATGAATTCAGAATGCATTTGCAATCATACCTTGTTAAGTAATATTAGCATGTAGTATTGCAACAGGATCAATTCAATACAAGCACTTTTGAGATTCAAAGAAAAGGTAAAATTGCTATGAAGCCCAAAGGTCCTAATTTAGCAGCTACATGAACATAAAGTTGTTCGCTGTTTATGTTTAGTGCTGCACATGAACTTAATTGAACTCCTTGAAAAGCAGACAGACTTTTTCAGATTGTTGCATTCTCAGTGGGAGTAGTGTGGAGTACAACGTGTAGATATTAAATTCATTTCTAGTTGGCGTCCAAATATCTGCTTATACAACAAAATTATGAAAGAATGATTAAAACAGTAAATATACAAAATGCAGCTTTCATGTTAGAGTCTTCTCATATGAAAATGCTAATGTCAGAGAGGTTTATGTATGTAGGTTGGACAAAGCCTTGGGTGACATGGTTTAGTGGGAGGTGTCCCTGCCCATGGCACGAGGGTTGGAACTAGATGATCTTAAGGTCCTTTCCAACTCTAACTATTCTGTGATTCTATGATAGTCATCCGTACAACCCAACCATACAATCACCTGTCTTCTATCATTATTATCATAATACCAGTCCTGATATACTCATTCCTTACTTTAAACCACAAATGTATCATAACTATTTTCGTTTGCATCTCTCGTCTGTGTTCCTGTAACCCATTTTCCAAACTTCTCCTACTGTCCAACTAGCATATCAAAATCACTATATTTATTTTTCTTATATTTAAACATCTTTTAAATATTACTCTGGAATTACAGATACTTAAAATATTACTAATGTTTTCAACACAAGGACACAAAGACCACAAAATATATTATTATATTGCTTTCTGGAAGAAAATACTTCTCAACTGGGGATGATTTAGGATTAGTACAAAGCATTACGTCAGATCTTTGAAAGATTTTCCCTTTCAGAAAGGGAAATGCAGGTAGGCATTTTATCACTGATTAAAGTTTTGCATTTTGTTGAGGGTTTTTTTTTCATGAAGTTGTGTTGAGTTTTTAGTAGTTCTTTCAGCACATTTTGCACCAGCCTGTCTTTTCTTGCAGAAATAGCTATGAGTAAAAGCTGATAACACAAGAAAAAATAATTTTCTAATGACTATTGCTTGACCGACTCATTGAAATATACATGAAATTTCTATGTATTAGCATTTACTCTCCTATTTTATTGGTTTCTTAATTCACTGTTAATTAAAATGCAAGTATAAAAATTGATTTCATTATTGCAGTAAAGTTTACTATGCACAAGGCAAGTATCATCATGCTTTGGTCCTGATTGTTTAGGCTTTACATTTATCATTTTCACTTCTACAGAGATTAAGATATATGACATCATTTATTTAGAAAGGCTTTCCTGCATAAAATATTTGATAACAAAACAAAAATTAGATACCCATCTTGTCACTGGATAAAAAAAAAAGACAACTAAAAAAAATGCCACCCCACAACAGGCCATGAAATGCATTGAAAAATATTAAGAATCAAGTACCGTAGCTCGAAGTGATCTCTGTAGTAGCGAGTTGATCTCGGCACACCATAAATAACTTGCTACAATGAGCAGTAAGCAATATTAATCAATGCAACTCAATTTACTGAAAACTATACAAAATGTCAGTCTTGCATTTCACATATGGCTTGATAATGTCCTGGAAAAAAGGAAATTTTCTTTTTCATGGCATTTTTTTTTATTTAATAGTATTTCATTAAGATTTTCTATAGCTAAAGGAAAAAGGAAAACTAAATAAAATATTGTGGCCATATACTTACCCAAAAGTTTATTTTGGAGTTTATTAGCCAATTAAATATTTCAACAGTATATTTTATTATAATTAAAAAACTAACAAAACCTACCCCCCAAAACCATTGTAACTTAAACCGTCTTATCATCCATATGTGCTATTAATAAAAAGGCAGCAGCAAGTTTTCTTTAAGTATCAATTAAAGGTAAGGAGCTATGATGAATTGTAAGAATTCATTGTCATTGTATCATTTTAATGGCAACATAACAGATACGTTAATGAATGATTAAAGAAAACATGCTCTAATTGCAGCTACTGGGACTAACATTAAAGCTAATGAAGCAATAACCCACGTACTGTGGAATTTTTGCATTAAAGCTATATAGTCTTGAATTAATAGTTTAGACTAACTGCAGCAAATTATTGCATATTTCAGTATTACCCTATTTATTATATATGTATGCATAAAAAGTATAACCTCATAGGTTATGCTTGTTATTTTTTTAATTTCTTTAATGGCAACTGAAATCTGATGATTTCATGTTCTGCTGCTGGTCACAGCATATGCCTGAACCCTGAACAATCTGGCAGGCAACTGGAAGAATACAAGAATGTTTCATTTGTGCATGGCCTGCTTGAGAGCCATGCCTCCTTATTAGCCTAATGAGAATAATTGAAGGAGGCCTGCAAGAATCTGGAGAGGGACTTTTGGCATGTAATGACAGAACAAGGGGGAATGGCTTTAAACTGAAAGAGGGTAGATTTAGATTAGACATTAGCAAAAATTCTTTACTCTGAGAGTGGTGAGTCACTGGAACAAGTTGCACAAGGAAGCTGTGCCTGTCCCTCCCTGGCAGTGTTCAAGGCCAGGCTGGACAGGGCTTTGAACAACCTGATCTAGTGAAAGGTGTCCCTGCTGACAGCACGGGTTTAGAACTAGATGTTATTTAAGGGCCCTTCCAACACAAAGCATTCTATGATTTAAAAAATCTGCTGACTTGCTATATAATTTTGTCGAACACAAAGGGTACACATGATGGTCTGAGAAAATTACTGCTATAGACCATGTCCTGGGTTCAGCAGTAGCAGTCATTTTTCTCCTTCTTAGTAGGTGGTGCAGTGCTGTGTTTTTGACTTTCAGCCTGGGAACAGCGCTGAGAACACCGATGTTTTCAGTTACTGCTCAGTAATGTTTACTCTGACCAAGGATTTTCTGAGACTCATGCTCTGCCAGGGAGGAGGGGAAGCTGTGAGGAAGCAGAAGCAGGACACCTGACCCAAACTGACCAAAGAAGTATTCCATACCACAGCATGTCATGCCCACTATATAAACCGAGGGCAGTTACTTGGAAGGGTTAGATCACTGCTTAGGTCGGGCTGGGTATCGGTCGGCAGGTGGTGAGCGGTTGTATTCTCTTCTCTTGCTATTTCCCTTCTCAGTATTATTATTGGTGGTAGCAGCAGTGGTTTGTGTTATACCTTAGTTACTGGACTGTTCTTATCTCAACCCGTGGGAGTTAAATTCTTTCGATTCTCCTCCCCACCCCTCTGGGAGCAGGGTAGGAAGGAAGGGGGGAAGTGAGCGAGTGGCTATAGGGTTCTGAGTTACTGGCTGGGCTTAAACCACGAGAGACCAGTTTGAATATTTGAAGTGCAAAAAACTGAGCATTTTCCATTACCAGCATTGCTAGTAACAGACCACAGCATTTATACTGAGTTTGCAAAACTGAGGTTTGTCAGACTTGCCTTGTCTTAACTTGTGTTGAACCTCATGGAGATATATTGTTACTTTGCTTAGTTCTATGATTTTGTGGTTTTTTTGGGTCTGGTGTTTTTTTTGTTTTTTTTTTTTTTTTTCTAATGGCAAGGTAACTACTTCTGCTTTTGTTTTTTTTTTTTAATTTTTGCTTATGTTCACCAGATGCAACTATATTTTTACGCAAATAGTGGTGCCAACATACTTACTCTGTGCAGAATGAAATGTATAAAACTCTAATATAGTGGTATAGTGTAGAGGAATACAGCCCTTGAATAGTAGTGGAGGCCTGGAATGTTGGAATGCAGGATGCCATGTAAAAGCGCAGGCATAAGGTAAAAAGAGAGGGAGCCAAGGAAGGCATTAGAGGCCTCAGGGCTATAAAACCCTAAAAAAATGTCAGTTAAAGAAAGGCAGACCTAGACTAACCAGTCTTGGAGTACGAAAACATAAGTATGTAAGATATGTAAAATTTACCATGTGCAGTAAATTCAGATGTAACATAGACCTGCAAAAGTACATTAGCAAATATACAAAAGAGATCCAAACTGAATCCTCAGGTGCAGAAGAAATAGACAGCATCATACCCCTCCTGGTAGCGGACTTCACATGCTAATAACCTGCTGCATACCACAACTAAATTGAACATACCAAGCGAAGGTATCAAACCAAGGCCCAAGGAGGGCTGTGGAAGGTTGAACATAGCAGCAGAAAAATATATATGCTGTGAAGAGACTGTATGTCCATTCTGTTTATTAGCACTGAGACCTTCTGTAAAAGTAGGATTTTTCTTTTTTTTTGGTAATAACTAGATCTTGGCTAAAAAGAATTCATTGACTAGACAGTTAAGATTGCTGTCATACCAGCAATACATCATTGGTTTACCTATAAGGTTTGTTTTCTTTTTGCCCAAAACAGGATTTTGTATATAATAGTCCTGCACCACCAAAATAGTTACAGCACATTACTGAAACTCCAGACTAAGTGAACTTCAGAAAACTGAACTAATCTGTTCAGTATGTATGATTTCTACATTCTATTTAACTAGTAGCTCCATGTCTTAACGATCATATAGAAAATTGCCTGTCTGGTGTTCTTATCTTTGTCCAAGTGGCTAAAAAAGATTAACAGAAAATGAAATGAGTTTATACAGTCAGCCACATCACTGTTCACAACGGGTTTTAGCAATGGATTACTCTGACCTAGGTTCTACTGTGAATGAAGTAAAAGTAAGTATAGGAATAAGCAAAATGCAGCAGCCTGCGTACCTCAGCTTCTTAAATTGTATTTTAAAAATGTAAATAACTGTAATCCAAGAATTCGCAAATCACATAAATACCAGTGAGTCTGGCCGGATGCACTCTTCTTTTGCAAAAAAAGCTTTTTCTTACCTGTAACAGTAATGTAGTAGGTCTTGTATGTGGTAGTGGTATGTTGGAAGGAGGGGTTTGAATGATTTATTATAGCTTATTATTAATTTCCTACTGGATTTCTTTTTAATAATAACCTTTTTCCTAATTAGTTTATTGTTTCTTTTGCTGATAGGTTAGGCTGTGACTCTTGTTTTTACCTTGATTCATCACATCTGGAAATTCAAGATGCTAGCCTTAGGGACCAGTACATATAGTACCCTCCCACTCTGACACTTTTAAAATTAAGCTAAGAGCTTTAGGTGCACTGCTGCTGCTTTTGCCTTTCCCTCTGGCTTTTTTAATTGCTCTTCCCTCTTGCACTACACAGTGAATAATAACACATGACCTTTTACTTGGTTCTGCTTTTACATTGTGTTTAGTGAAAGTTCTCCCAATTACGCAGACTTCTGCAGACAGATTGGAGTGCTGACATTTCTATGGAATACCATAACTTTTGCAACATTTTTTTGTTCCCAGTGAGAAAAAAAATAGCAAAGTGAATTCTCCCCCCCCACACACCTTGTTTCATAGCACTTTCTTTTTTTTTTTCTTTCTTTTTGGTAATTTTTATCTACTAAAACCAGAGAGGCATTTATCTGCTAAATTCACAGTGCAGTATCGAGCATTTAATCAGAAAGATTTGAAGCATATCCAAATTTAAGCTCAAAGGCAAGGATATTAATTCAGAAAACTGTCATTTGCTGCTGCAGGCTATAGCTTTGTTTGCATGACACCTTCCCTGTATGTTTATTACCATACAGTTAAGTTGTGTTCCCAGCATGAGCAGGTATCTTTCTAGTTCATTGATTTCATAACTGTATCTGAGCATGTTCATTCCACAAAGATAATCCTTGGTCTCTACAATTTTCCCTTAGAATTTGATTCAGTAGCAGCAGAACAGCAATTGACCTGTGGGATAGTACTGATGCTAAAATTAAGTACGGTAATATATTTAAATGCTTTTGCTGTTGTTGTTGTTGTTCTGCAACATCAGGTACTGAAACAACAAACAAGCATACAACTCAAGGTATTCCTATATGAAATTATAATGAGTTTCAAGCGGAAGAAAGAACTGAAATTAATGTCACAACAAAAATTACTTCAAGTGTCAAATAGATCACTTGAAGTTACAAGTGTGGTGTGGCACAGTAAAAGAAAAAAAACTCTATGAATCAGATAACTGTCCAGAACAATGAGTTTTTGTCCATTCATAAAATATGCATGTCATATGACCCAAGCATGTCAAAGAGTGTAGTCACCATACCCATTTTTTTTATGAAGCCATATTGAAATTTTTTGGCACAGTCACAGGTGATTCTTTCAATTTTCTCATAGCTGGGGAGACAAGTATTTAATTACAGTAGTATTGTCTTCTCAATGTGAGTCTACATCATTTTCTAGCATATATGTTTGTTTAATATTTCACTGGCTTACTTTCTAGACTAAGGTTCTTTCCCATATTAGCATGTTAAGGACAATCAAGTCAAAATTATTGGGAAGTATAACTCTTAAGGATATGTGTTTCACTGACAGTAGTGGCAGAAATTCTATTCTCTTCTGCTATAAAAGAAGATCAGGTTTGTGAGCACATGGGAACATGAACATACATAATCTATAGGACTCGACAAGCTGCATCCCAGAGGCCTGAGGGAATTGACTGATGTAGTTGCCATGTTACTTTCCATGATATTTCAAACGTCACAGCAGTTGTGTGAAGTCCCTGGTGACTGGAAAAAGAGAAACATTGCACTCATTTTTAAAAAGGACAGAAAGGTGGACCCTGGGAACTACCGACCTGTCAGCTTCCCCTCTGTGCCTGGGAAGATGATGGAACAGATCATTCTAGAAGATGTGCTAGGACACATGGAGGACAGGAAGGTGATTTGTGACTGCTAGCATGGCTTCACCAAGGACAAGTCTTCCCTGACTGAATTTAGTGGCCTTCTATGATGGCGTAACTACATAAGTGGACAAAGGAAGAGCTACAGGTGACATCTTTCTGGATTTCTGTTCAGCCTTTGACACAGTCCCCCACAACATTATTATTCCTAAATTGGAGATATGGATTTGATGGACTCTTTGGTGAATGAGGAATTGACTGTACTGTCATGCAGAGAAAGTTTTTGTTAATGGCTCAGTGTCCAGATCTTCATCAAATAGACAGTGAGATTGGGTACATCCTCTGCAAGTTTTCTGATAATATCAAGCTGAGTAGTGTAGTTGACAGATCTGAGGGACAGGATGCCGAAGGGACCTTGATGAACTCTAGGAGTGGGACCATGTGAACCTCATGAGGCCAAGTGCAAAGTCCTGCAGCTGGGTTAGAAAAAAACTTGTATCAGTACAGGCTGGAGCATGAAGGGATTGAGAGCAGCCTTGTGGAGAACAATGTGGGGGTACTGGCGGATGAAAAACTGGAAATGAGCTGGCAATGTGCACTTGCAGACCAGAAGACCAATTCTGTCTCGGGCTTCATCAAAAGAAGTGTGATCAGCAGGTCAGGGGAGGTTGTTCTGACCATTCACTTCGCTTTCGTGAGGTCCCACCTGGACTACTGTGTCCAGCTCTGGAGTCCTCAGGAAAGACATGGATCTGTTGGGGCTGCGTCCAGAGGAGAGCCACAAAAATGATCAGAGGGATGAAACACCTCTCCTATGAGGACAGGTTAAGAGAGCTGGGCTTGTTCTGCCTGGAGGAAAGAAGTTTCCAGGAAGAACTTACTGTGACCTTTCAGTACCTGAAGGAGGCTTGTAAAAAAGTGGGAAGAAGATTTTTCAGTAGGGCTTCTTGCTATAGGGCAAAGGGTAATGGTTTTAAAGTAAAAGAATGTAGATTCAACCTAGATATAAGGAAGTTTCACCACGATGATGGTAGTGAAACACTGGAACAGGGTTCCCAAAGAGGCTTTAGATGTCCCATCCTTGGAAACATTCAAGGTCAGGTTGTACAGCAGCCTAATCAAGTTGAAGATGTCCCTGCTCATTGCAGGGGGGTTGGACTAGATGACTTTTAATGCTCACTTGCAACCCAAACTGTTCTGTGATTCTATGATTCCTGTTTCTGCCCCACATTTAAGTTAGGATATTGAACAAAGTAATAGCACTTTTCTGTTCTGCAGTTTGATCAACTGCAAATAAGAATGCTGCTTAATTTTCATTTTTACAAACTGTCTTAGATGACACTTATAATATGTTGCTTGAATGAAAGTACTAGATAATCATATACTCATGTAATCTCTCTGATGGAAAGGTCTCAGGGATATAGGGAAAAAGTAGAAATGAGGAATGAAAGGACTGATTACAGACATGTGAGTGTAACCAGTACTTCTGTAGAATTAAATGTTTTTGACAGACCTCCTCAGGTAATACATGTGAAAGTACAGCAGTATTTATTCTAATGTAACTGAAGCATTACTCATTTTAAATTAATTACAGATGGACTTTATTATTTAAGGATGAAAGCATGCATAGTCTTATTTTTAAAATCAAAGCCATGAAATCTGAAGGAAGGGAAATGTATCCTATTCTGATATTTCATGCAAAGTATTTATCAGAATTCCTCAATATTATTTCACTATTCACATTCCTCAGTCATCTGATACTGATTCAGTGTCAGTTCTGAACACAGTGTACTATTCTGTACTGTTCTGAATGACAAAAAGCTAAGGGCACAGTGTATATCATTAATAGATTCTTGCAGCTGGGTAAGTCACACTATTTTTTTTTAGGAAAATAGCGCAAGATCTAGAAAAGGGACTTAGGATCCTCCTAGTTGGACATCGTAGTATGTAATTTCAGGCATCCTATTTCCATAAGTGAATTCCTATCATTATGTACTCAAGAATCTTCTGAATCAGTATTATAGGCTCATATGAATGATTAAATTGGCCAAGGAGACACTACTATTACCATTTACTGACTTTTATGCAGAGATCATCACCACTTGTACCTACTTTACAAAATCACTGAGTTTAGCCTAACATCTTCCCTATAAGATAAAAGTAGTGCAAAACTGTGATGGAGAAACATTGAATATACTTTTACCTCAGATTGCATATCCGCTTCATAGTGCTACAAAAACCGAAACAAAAACTGTGCCTGATCACTGAATGAGACTCAAATCAATTAAAATGCAGCAGAAACATAAAATGCATTTGATATAATTATATTTCTGCAGTTGAAACATACATACACCATAAATCAGTGAACCAGAGTGTATTTCATCAATTTTTTTGCTTGTCAACAGCACTGTTTAAGAATTTGCTCTTGATGTTAGCAGAACATCAAAAATTTAATCCCCATTGTCCATTGTAAAAAAACCCAACAGCACCATAATAAACTCTGCAGAGACTGGAGACTTTGTTTTATTAAAACAACCAGGGCATCCCAGGTTGAATCTTCAACTTCCAGGGCCTTCAGTACATAGCTTTGGCCATTAACTCCCATTGTCATTTACTTTTTTCTACAAAGAAAATATTTATAATTCCTTCTAAATGTAGACCACAGTATGTATATATATACATTTTATATATATATATACACAGTATGTACATATCACTGTCACTGCTTTGTGACAGAAAGGCAAGCTAGTGAGAGGAGCTGGATGTGTGGCTGCACGTGTTCAAAGGGGCCAGGAAGTGAACAATTCTGTGATTCAAGTGGGGTCACCATTTGGATCTGGAGGAAATCAAGGCATCAGGGCTGACCTGCCTCCTGTTGGGTCCCTGCTTTGCTTCCTGTACAAGGGCACTGGGTTGTGGAGAGAAGAGGTGCAAGTCCCCACTGTGCAAGAAAGCTCTTGACAAATTCTCTTGGGGTCTGCTGTGACAGGAAAAGGAGATTAATCCTCATAATGTTAACTATCTGCTCTCCCCAGGGTCTGTGTAGGTCAACTACTCTCATTTTCATCACCCCAGGTTTGGAAACCACCCACTAACTTGCTCTGTGACCTAATGAACCACCAGACAGAGGCACAAAGTGGGAGCAAGACTCCAGGCTGCACACTCTCCTTAGGGGGTATTGGGTCTAACAAGCCACTGCCAGCAGAGGGAACACTGTCTATGTTCCTTCTGTGTGGCCTATTGCTCCCCACAATACTTGCCCCTGCAGCTACAGAGGTGGTGGTGGAAAGCAAAGAAAGGGGAAGGCAACCAGCCTAAAAGACTCAGGGACAGGTGACAGATAACTGTGACAGAGGCTGCCAACTTATTTCATTTAAAACTGTCAAAACACAACTTGGTATTTTGGCTAGTTTTGTTTGTTTGTAGCAGCCATAAAAAGTTGTGATATTTATTAAACATTAACCACCTGAAGATAAACATTTAAGTATTTACAGAATGGCAATGCAATGACCTTAGTCATTGCACTGTGGGGTGGGAGAGGTATGACACACAGGATGGGACCTAAAGCCAAACTGGGAAATTGCTGATTCTTTGAAACATACAGAATTTGAGGAAAATACAGCAGTATAGAAACCTCTCTAATAGAATATAAATCTGAAGTACACTCTGGGTTTTTTAGCTGGTATTTTTTAGAAATAACAGGTAATGCATTTGATCTGCATCACAGAGGCAGAGTCACCACTGGTAGTTAAAAATATTATAAAGGAAAGAATAAGGTTGGAAATTTCAAACGTGGATCATAATGAATCTTAGATACATGTATAGTATAAGAAAAAGTTAATTATTATACTAGTTTCATATACTATCCATTGCATTTTCAGCAAAATAGCAAGGGTAAAAAACCCATAATGCTAGTAGCTAATTAAATGTTTAGTTAGAAAATGCTTAAGTTATCACAATGGTGAGTCTTCAGCTGAAGAATAGTATAACTGTAACAAAGTTTAGTTCTATATGGCTATAGAAAGTACTGCACTTTAATTTAACCTGTAACTATTTTGATTACCATATCTTTCTTCTCTATTTATGATTCTTCAATGATATCATAATTTACTCCAGGCACTGATGCTTATTTAGTGACCATAATTTTTCCTTCTAAATACTCAAATTTCCTTCAAATACCCAAATTAATTTTTTATTTCTCATTTTGTTATGTCTTAGAGTCTTTTCACCAAGTGGTTGACAAATTCAGAAGTTCAGATTGCCCAGCCATTGTGGATGTGTAGAGAAAGGTTTAAGATCTTTTTACTTCCCTTACATACAAGGGTTTAAGACACAATCCTCATGTCTGTTAGAACATAGAAACTGTCCTCTTCCGCTGGTGCTGCTTACATGCACTGTGCAAAGCCTAGATACTCCTAAAAATGAAAAAGTACTAGAATAATAGTTTTAAATGATTTAAACAGGGCAACAGAATAGCCTATCTGCTTTAGGGGACTCTCATTCCAGTGCAGTTCTGTCTCAACATATGAAAATTCTGTTTACAACAGGCGAAGATTTTCCAATGTAACAATAGCTACCAATCCTCCTTAACAATACCAGCGCAAAACACTTTCTGATTGCTGCTGCGCATGTGCCACACAGGTGGTCTGCACGGCTGCAGTGAGATCTGTGTGTCCTGGACATGACAGCCACTGGGAAACTTGAGAGGCATTTTGCATGTGTTATGTTTGGAACTTTCCATGTGAGGCTCAAGATGCAATCCCAAATCCCATAATGTGATTACTTAACAGATTATTTTCTCCCTCATTTCCCAATTTTGATTCAAAGTTGTGCCCTCCCAGGCTGAAGATGCAAATGCAGTGTCACTCACAAAGTCTTTTTGTTTTCCTGCGGTATATGTTGGGAATTCCTGCACTATCTGCATTGGAACTCACAAACCCCATCATATTCTGAAAGAAATGTTGTTAATGTTTTGTTTTGTGCAATGTCTTGCCTCAGCAATTCCATGAGGTTGCTTTTTTAAAATTGTTCAGGCAATCTAATGTGACACATGTGACTGGTATAACTGTGTCTTCTTCCTGAGCTAGTCTGTTCATATCCTTTTGAGACAGTCTGGTAATAAGTACATTGTAAAATGTGAAGAAAAATATATAGTAGCTAAAATACTTAATTGAGGGCAAAACCCAGATGACTGCTATTATTTTTTTGTGTTAGCAGAACGCACTACCCATAAATTAGGTTGCTTCCTTGCTGTTACCCCCTTTGATCCCATGGTACATCAAAGCCCCTATTATACAAAGCCAGTCACAATCCTCCCTTAGATCAGGGTTTAACACTCTAAATCACAAGTAAGAAGATTTTTCTAGAGACCAGAGGTGTTAAACCAACTTTGATCCTAAGCTTAAGACTCTATGTACATCCTATATAGATCTTCAAGTATATATGGCAGTTGTTAATTCAGCATTATTAGTCAGATAACAGAAAAGTGATACTTTATAAATTTTATAATAGATACATTTACAGCAATAAAACTTCCTTAATAGCCAGGAGAAAATTTCCATTTGTGAAAAACAATAAAATACTTGTATAGGGTTTGTGTAGCAAGGTTATTTAGCTGGGGGGAGCTACAGGGATGGCTTCTGTGAGAAGCTGCTGGAATCTTTCTGCATAGAGCTAATGCCAGCCAGCTGCAAGATGAGCCCATTCCTGACCAAGGCTAGGCCCATCAGCAAGGATGGTAGCACCCCTGGGATAACGTATTTAAGAAGGTGGAGAAGGGATCAAACAACAATTGCAGCTGGAAAGAGAAGTGAAAATATGTGAGAGAAGCAGCTCTGCAGACACCAAGGTCAGTGAAGAAGGAGGGGGGGAGGAGGTGCTTCAGGCACCTGAACAGAGGTTCCCCTGAAGACCGTGTTGAAGATCACAGTGGAACAGATGTCCCCTGCAGTCCATGGAGGACCCATGGCGGAGCAGAGAGATGCCCAAAGGAGACTGTGACCCTGGGGGAACCAATGCTGATGCAGGCTCTTGGCAGGACCTGTGGCCCCATGGAGATTGCAGCCCATGCTGGAGCAGGTTTGCTGGCAGCACTTGAGACCCCACGGGGGACCCACACTGGAGTAGTCTGTTCCTGAAGGACTGCACCCCATGGAAGGAATCCACGCTGGAGCAGTTTGAGAAGAACTGTTGCCCATAGGAAGGACTCATGTTGGAGAAGCTAGCAAAGGATTGTCTTCTGTAGAAGGGACTCCATGCTGGAGCAGGGTAAGAGTGTGACAAGTCCACCCCTGAGGAGGAAGGAGCAGAAAAGACAGTATGTGATGAACAGATCACATCCCCCATTCCTTGTCCCTCTGCACCACTCAGGGAGAAAGGAAGTAGAGAAAATTGGGAGTGAAATGGAGCCTGGCAGTAAGGGAGAGGTGGGGAAAAGGTGTTTGTAAGGTTTATTTTCATTTCTCATTATGCTACTCTGATTTGATTGGTAGTAAATTAAACTAATTTTCCCCCAGTTGAGTCTGTTTCATCAGTGATGGTAATTGCTGAGTCCCTGTCCTTGTCTCAGCCCATGAGCCTTTTGTTATATTTTCTCTCCCCTGTCCAGCTGTGGAGGGGAAGTGGTATAGTGGCTTTGGCTGGCACTTGGATTCCAGACGGAGTCAACCCACCACAATGCTGTGTGGTAATGATGGTATTACTGCTGTTCTAGTTTCCAGCATGGTAGGGTTATCTGGAAGTTTCTGAGTGTTATAGGTTGTATTCAGAAAAATGATTATATATTTTGGAGAGGTGAGCAAAGAGTGAGAATGCATTATTCATGCTGAGTTGCCAGTGAGACAAGGGTAATTGGGGTTCCTGCCAGTCTACATTGGAGCCTTGGCTCCTAACCCTCACAGATTTCTGGGCTTCCGGCTTGTTTCTCATTTGCCTCCTTATTGCTGTGCCATGGGGCTAGGAACCCTGGGCTGATGTCTGAGCTGTGAATTCGGAGTCTGTATATTCAACCTAATTTTTATTTTTAAACTTTTTTTTTTATTTTGTAGAAAATTTTTGAAATCTCATTTCCATTCAAAAACATCACTAAATTCTTTCAGAACTCTAGACTGTCGCTTTCCTGGAACAGATACTTTTGTTTCAAGAAGTTTGGCATCTCAAGTTATGAATTTTAATGTTCTTGATATCTCAGCAACCCACTCAATAGACAGCCAAGTAGAAATGTGGCAGTCTTTATGTCCATTGTAAATGGTGGCAGTGATTGGGGGTGTTGGGTGAGTTGTCAGCATCTGGCATCCTTCTCTAGAAGGAATATGATCATGCTGATGGTTCTTTGTCTTCATCATAGGATCTACTTGGGATCATTTTTATGTTTCCTAACATGATTTTACACCTTTCTTTTTCTTCCTTGGTTTGCAGCTCCATGTGACATCCAAATGCCTTTATGTAAACTATATATAATTTCTTGGTTCTCCTTGTTACAGTTAAGACCAGTTTTACCTAGATTCAGGTCGGGCAATAATGATGGGCAATAATGACTGACAATAATAAACAACTCAAAGTTTATTGCTGTGGAGGCTCCACTGCTGACACTGTGCCCTACCTTTTTCCATGTCTGTACTCCTCCATACCTCATTGTAAGTATGTTCTCAAAGCCTTTGACATTTTTCCAGGCCCGTATTTCCTCATGCTTCATTATTATTGTTATTTTAGAGTAGCAAACATGCCACTCTTCATAGACTCTTTGTTACACCTGTGTGTACAAAGCTATGGTTGTATCACACAAGGATAAAAAAAACAAAGCAAATTACCTATGTGGTGAAATAGAAAAATTACTGTCATGGCTAAACCAAGTAAAACAAAGCTGCAGGAAGGTGAAGAAGGCACCTTGATCTTGAGGCCTTGCAAATTCCATAAAAAGCTTATAGCCAGGTACTAGGCAATCTCAATACTGTCCTACAGGACTACATGGTTACAATGAGCAGGAAAATCTTTGTTTTCAGAATTAAACCTGATCAGTGATTACGACGCAAAGAAAAAAAATGGCGCCTGTGACCACAGCTTTAAAAAAAAAACTCAGTCCCATAAACTGTGTATTCAGAAGTTCAGCAGTTTCCACAGTGAGTAAAACGTAACATTTCAGAAGTTGTGAAAAGTGTCAACTACTGTGGGAAATAGAATCCCTTCCCATAAACTGTTAAATTTGAGTCTTGTCTACTTTTCTGTTTCTATGTCTGTTGAACCAGAAAATTTTTTTGGTTTTGTTGTTTGACTGTTAATTACTCAGCCTCTTTCTTAAAACAAATCAAAGAATATTTGCTCCTTGTGGTGAGCTTTACATTGTACTCAGTAATGTTTAATGAGGAAAGTGAGAATATGTCATGATAAGCCCATAAGGTGGCAATGCTACACGCATAATTAGGAGAATATGAACCATTTGGTAGACCACAAGAAAAATGTTATGACAAAGGACTTCTGCTTATAAAGCACATACATTACAAGAAATGGCATGAAGGCTATATTCATTAATAGTTTTATTAATGCAGTCCA
Source organism: Psittacus erithacus (assembly GCA_009867235.2). Taxonomy (NCBI): domain Eukaryota; kingdom Metazoa; phylum Chordata; class Aves; order Psittaciformes; family Psittacidae; genus Psittacus; species Psittacus erithacus. The sequence continues at coordinate 23,582 of WYDI02037263.1, read as the reverse complement.
TATACAGATACACATAGGCCTACTGCTGTGTTAATACAATTGAGAGGTGCAACCCAAAATGCAAAACCAGATTCAGTGAGATGTAGCCACTCCGTAAAGCAGCTAATCAATTGTATTTAGCATCAATTCTAGGCATCAAAGAGCTTGTGTGTATCCGTATGCATTTCTTCTCCTTCAAGAGAGTTTACCTAAGGCACAATGGGTCCTTCCCTCATAAATTGGTGGTGCTACTATAATTTTTGTTTTGCTATAACTCCCACACCAAAATGAGTTCAGGCTTAATCTTCTGTTTAAAAAAGGACTTCAGACTGATCTTCTGTTTAAAAAAAAAGTGACTGTTCACCTTGTCTTTGCTCTACTACATTAAAAAACAGGCAGACTTCTGGAAGGAGAGATAAAGGACATGCTCCTTCTCTGAGAACAACTGTATTTATTTCACTGTACCCTAATCCTGTATTACATGTCTCATGTGAGACTGAAGGAACAAGGAGGTTACAGCCAAAAGGCATCAGAGGAAAAGCCATACCTTAGAATCGGCAAAAATCCTAAGAATCAAAATGGTTTTGGTTTTGTGGTTTTGGATTTTGGTTTGTTTTTTTAGGGAGGGGCTTTGGGGGGTTTTTTGGGGTTTTTTTTTGTTTGGGTTTTTTTTTTAGGGACTTTGTTGCATCATGGAAACAACTAAAATCACAGAAATACTTCTGCCTCTGTGAGGACGCAATGGGCAGAGTATAAATCTGTTTCAAAGCTTTTGTCACAGCAAGTCCACTTAAAAGGTTCATTTGTAACAGATTTTTATTTATGTTGTAAACATAATTAACACACAATGTGTTATGCTTGCATAATTAACACACAATAAAAAACACAAAAGATTGGAAACTTTTGTTGTCTTTGGTGCACTCACTTAAAGCCAAAGCAGTTCCTCTTCAAAGATTTCAGCTGTCTTGAACAGTTAACTCAAAAGAGAAACAAAAAAACAAGCCATAAAATATTGTTTATTGTGAAAAATATCAAGAAGAATTCTTTTCATCTTTTATATTTTGTCTTAACGGGTCCAACATATAGATGTGTTTTGCTGTCATCTGTCATCCAGTTTTCACATTTTATCGTGTTTAATGATGATTCTTTCAGTAGTACCTGGGTTATTTTGTTTTTCTTGCCCATTGCATTTTATTTGTTTTCCCTTCTCCCTGGTTTTAGTGTAATTTTTATTGCAGTTTAGTTAGTCTTTGTTTATGATAATCTGTTCTGGCTTTTGATAACTGCATTGTAAATCAACCCTTTTCTAACTTTTTTTTTAGTTTAAATTATCTCTTGCTTTTTTGTTAGATGAACATGTATACTTTCATCATTACAGATTAATTTGTTAATATCATGACTATTTAAGGTGGTCAGATGTTTTCGCGGAATTAGCTTCTTTTCAGTTACAGATAACCATGCCAAATTGTAGTTACATAGACTGAAAGTTTACTTGATAGATGTTCCATATTGTTTGTGGTATGAATGTGTGTTACTGTTACTAGTAACTGTGTGGACAGGAAGCACATTTGATGCGTTTCCACAAATACAGTTCTGTAGCCTGTACCATTACAGCTATTAATACAATATAATTGGCTTGCAACTAATTAATTAAGAAAATTTCTCAGAAGCAGGATTTTGGCAGATGAGAAGACATATGTTGTTTTCAGTATTCTCATTTGTCTACTGATGCTGGAAACATTTGTCTAAGTCATGAAACTTTGAACCACTACAGTCCACTTATGCTGAACAGAGGCAAGTTAAGACTTAAGAGGCTACCATTCTGCTAACTTCAATTGTTTTGTGCAAGTCTCCATAACTTACATGTGCAGATTGCTGACACATGCCACTGTTGCAAAAATGATTGAACATTATTCTTTTAAAACCTGCAAGGGAAGAGCAGGACTTGCCCAGCAACTTCTGTTGTTTGTAATGTAGCTGAAAAGAAAAGCTAGGAGACTGACATATATAGAGCTATATATATGTATATATATACATACACCTATGTATGCATATATATAGGTCTATACAAGTATAGACCTACTTGTATCCTCCTCACTGAGGGGTAGCTTCAGTTACATATAGCAATATGCATATAGAATGAAAGAAGAACAGATTTAAGTTTGTTGTAGAAAGGTGAATCAAAATAGAAAACCACTGCAGTTTTTTTTCTTTTTTTTTTTTAAATTGAAATTCCTGAGTTATGGTAATGTGTACATATCAACATTAGGAAACCCAAGCCTTGACAGAAGAAATTAATATAAAAGATTTGATAAATCTACCCTTTTCTTCTTTCTAGCTTACATGAATACTGTATAACACCTTTGACTGTGACTCATAAGAAGTACTAGTTTGTTATTTCTTTTTTAACCAGTAACCTTAAAATGTTCAAAGTTAGTGTTCTTACAGGACTTAATAAGTGGAGACTCTGTAAAAGTGTTAGTTTGTGAACAAAATACGGAAAGAACCACAAGGGACCTGAGTGCGATTGGATGGCATGACCTGCAAAGCAATGAAAGTATTTGTTCTAGCATAGCATTTGCTGAGAAACATTTGATTACTTTACTAGATTTAGGGCTGTAAGTTATAGTGACCAATATACATATTTTTCAAAACAAACCTGTTGGGTTGTGCATCTTTGTTTATGTCTTGTGTACATATCTATAAACACATGCAAACTCCTGTATATTCTTTAAAAAGATATATTAAAATGAAATTAAGGCAGAGGACGTATATAAACTAAGAATAAAAATCATTTATAGAAAATACGTGATTAATGCTGAGAGCAGGCTGGAGAAGGATTCATTTAATGTAGCTTGACCAAATTAAGGTACATAAATGCACAGTTAATCTGAAATTTTTATCCTGAGCTGTTGTGACTCTGTGGGACAGTCTGAGCATTGGAACAAGCACATTTTATTGTTTTCAGTCCAGTGATAGGTTAGTTTCCTTACCATTATCTTAACCTCATGCCTTTCTTCATATATTTGGAAACCTAAGTGGGTATGCAGGTTAAAATGATGAATAGAAGTATAAACATCTATTTGCACATGCCATTTTCAATTGGGAAAACAGAAAGAAAATTTAATAGTTGTCTATCATACTCCACATTTACCACATTCTCTCAGCAACAGTTTCCTGCAACCAATAAATTAAAAAGAATTAACGGAAGTATTACTCATTGAATTACTTAAATGCTGCATAAAATTCTACCAAATGGGTTTGCAAAAATTACTAATTCTAATTAAAAGTATCACTTATACCCAAACTATAAAAGTACCTATTGAACTTCTATAATCAATATCTCTTTTGATATTTTCCTAATGTATTTCATACAACATCGTACATTTTTGTTTGTTTTACAGTACCACCAGTTGAACTCACAAAATTGTTAAGGGAAAGCTGGACAGTTTGGCAGTAATAATGAATAAAGAGAGGGAAATAGGGAAAAATAGATGGAAAAATCTTAGTTCTGACAACTGAGAGGACAGCTTCTGGCATCCAGGTCAGGTGCAGATTTGAGAGACTTCTGGAAATAAGAGCAGAAAGGAATTTTAATACCCAGATAGGCCATGTTTGGGAGTTTTTTCCCTCTTCTTACTTTAAGGAGTAGAGTTATCTTGCTATTGATCAGGAAAATTATTTGGTTATGTGTTTTTCTCCATTTGAGACCTTGCTGTTCTATTACTACCAATATTGTTAGTTTTCTGCTCACCAGTAATTTACTTTGCTATTAACTGTGAACATACCCTTGGAATAGGACTCTAGCATCTCTGCTGGGACCAAGGCAAAGTAAACAGGTTGCGATCTCATGGGAATTTACAGCATGGTTAGTTCTTGGGATTACTGATTTCCCTGAACTTGTTGATAATTTTCCTTCATGTTGAGAAAACCAGAAAGTAATTATTTTCCCTGAAAACAAGGGAATTTAAATTCTATAGCTTATGCTGATTAACTCTTGGTGATGACTTTACCCACTTTCTTGTAGGATATAGAAAACCTAACATGGTAAGATTCAGCTTTTGGGAAAATATTCTTGAATTATGCTGTGATGGATAAAACATACAACTTCTATTGCAGTATACATAATACCATTTCAGTCAAAATCTTAATAAAATATGAAAACACACGAAAGTAGTTGCATCAAAGTTATACTGCAAAATTAGACATGTTTGGTTTAGGTGGCAAGACCATTAACAGGGTTGCCCTCTGGCAGGAATCAAAGCTTGGAGTGCAACTTTCTCCTCTCCCTAGTTATTATATAATCATGTATCTTGGAATATTATTATCTTTAGCTAAGCGGTTTCGAAAATTAAAATTTAAAAGAGGAGAAGGAAGGAAAGAGGGAAAGAGGTGAAAGTTGCTGAATTTCAACTATGCTCATTATAGTCCTTGCACCTGTTGAACAATTTCCAGTGGAGTATACTGCCCAGTATTTTAGTTCCCTGAATTACATTATTTCTTTTCAGAAAAATTGAAAAGATAGAGCAAGTATGCTTACAGAGAGTCCCATAAAAACAGGAGTTTCTAGCCTTGACAAATATAGTGAAAGGAAGACTTTTTTTTTTTTCATGAAAGAAGCTGCAGTGTGTGATAGTATAAGTCAATAGACATCAAAAAGATTAACCTATAATATTATAAACCCTTGTTCAAGCCAGGACTGAGAATAATGTTTTGCAATAGCTTTTGATAGCCTGTTTCCCTCCTGTTTATTACTCATTTCTTATTACAAAACTAATTAGTTACTGTGCAAGTTCAAAGTCACGGATATGTATCAGACATAGTATTGGAACATTCTGATTTGGAGAAAACTCCAGGAACAAACTTGCCAATTAAGTTTTCCAAGTTGACAAGCAGGTATTCTTTATTGTGGCGCCGGGAGACACGGGGGATAGCTCCTCCTAACGTGTGTCCCTGTACTGCTACACAAGCCATCCTTATATAGCTACTAGGCATACATACATATTCATGAGGCTACATAAGGATTACATCACGTTCTAGAAAATGTCCCGTATACGCACAGAAATGTGGTAGTGGTCTCTGAGAGTCATTTACTTCTTCCAACAATCTTCATCACTTCTGGCAGCCTTTGAAGAGTATGCAGTAGAAGTTTATACAAACTTAATTGGTTCGTTAATGCCACAGACATAACTACCATCCTGTCCTTCTACTTATCAGTTGGTTTAGCTGCAGCCCATCCTGGATACCTGCCATTCCTGGATACTCCTTATCCTTATGTCCTGCTCTTTTAGCCTGTTTGTCTTAAACACATTCTGTACTAAGGTCATTAAGGCCCAAAACTACGTCGACTGCAACGGTTTATGTTATACAAGAATTCTCAGTACGTTCTCTAGCTGTACTCTATTTCTTTTAATGTGAATCATGCACCTCAGTAATTTTCCATTGCTACTGTTACAAAGCCATCACACTTAGCATTACTTAAAACTGATTATAAAGGTTTATATTTCATTTAATAATTTTGTGCTCACATTTGTTTCAATTTACTTCAAGAGATATAAAGTATCCAAAGATACTAACTTTACACAGCAATAAGACAGACCATCCTTAGATATGTTAAATATGTTAAAATCTCTGAGGACAAAAGAAAGTTATATTGCTCTTATTTTTCTCAGTTCCTTATTTATGATTTTTTTTCATTTGTTTGTTTTCATAAGTTCTTTCAGTTTCCTTTGCTTTATCATTCATCTTCTGACACTGCTGGTGGCAGGGAGAATGTAAAAGGAGTGAGTTTTAAGGGAAACATGTCATAGAGATGTATAGCAATAGGGCTCAAAAGATACTAGTTTAAGATTCCCAGTTTAAAGGTTACTTTTTCTCCTCTGGGCAATTCTGTGAGATGAATTATGTACTTTATTGACAGCAATAGATTTCCTTCTGATGGAAAAATAGGAATAAATAAATATCTGTATAGGTTCACAGCACAATTCAAAAATAGTAAGCAACTAAATATCTAAGGAAAATTTACACAAATATTTTACTTCAATGCTATAAAATGGCATAGGAAAACTGCAAGAAAAACAGTGGGATAGAATACGTTAAAATAAGTAAGGCGCCACAGAGGTACCTTTATGGTTTTTTTTTAATTTAAACACAATATGAAACTGTTATGGAAAGATTCTGATGTGATGTGAACCATCTGGTCCTATTTTGTTATATAATGATTTGCATAAAATCTATTAAGTTTGTTGCATTGCACGCTTCAGGAATTTAATCACCCAGAATTATGTCTGATGTACAGCACATGGCAATGAATTATAAGAAACAAGAGTGGCACTTCTAACTGAATATAGAAAAGAATGTGTGTGTGATTTTTAGGAAATAATGATATTGCGATCTATTTTCTGTTCTATTTATTTAGTAATTAATGTGTTCAAATTCCTGTGAGATCACATGTTTGTTCCATAATTCTGTATACTTCACACAAGGGAGCATAGAATGGTGCTAGATTTATTTCGTATTTTAATATTACAATGTTTTTTACATATCTACATTTCTTAAATGTTTACTAAGCTAATTTGGATTAATTTCTCAATTATGCTTTGCAGATACACAGACTAATTCTAGTTTCATTTATACTCATATAAGCAATGCCCAACTCCTGTGGAATTAACAGCTTTGTAACTGGCATAAAAACCATGAGAGTAAAAAATACATAATTATGCTATGATAAATTATTAAATTTTAATAGTGTAACAATGTCTAGTGCAAAGCTTTCTGTCTTCTCTGCCATAGAATTGAAGGATACTCTAGAAAAAATATATTTCTGAATGAATTTTAGGTATTCTTACTTGTAAGTTTCCTATTGACACTATCAAACAAAACCACCTCTGTACAGAAGTGGATAGCTAGTTCCTCCTCCAGTCATTGAAGCAGCTATGATCCCCATGTCAAACAACAGGGTCAGCCAAGGCTACTTCTGAACTTCATTGGGTGCATTAAACCGCTTCAGGTAACAAGGAACAGCGGTTAAATTCCAATTGTCTAAATCAACGTTTAAAACCAAAGAATGAGAATGAAGATAAGAAATGTCAGAAAAAAAAAAAAAGTTTGAAACATGGTGGGATTTTTTGGGTTGGGTTTTTTTTTGTTTGTTTTTTTTTTAGGGTTTTTTTTCAATTTTGAGATTTTCATGTCCATCAAACAAATAGCTAATATAATTTGTTTTCCAAAGGTAGATTTAAATTGCTTGCAATTAACACCCCTGGCTACCTTCCCTTATCTCCATTCCTCTTTTTGCAGCCCATTAACTACCTGCTGTAATACAGTTCAAACTCTGAGTCATGCATTAATGTGAATCAGCTGAATGGTATCTCCCCAGCTGACTGGTGGTGTATTTGATTGGTAAGTTTCCATACTGAGGGAAGGTTTGCAGGTTAGTTTTACACCTTTTGTACTACTATACAGGAGCATAAGAGAAACTGGCTGGGGCAAAGAATGTCTCCCAGAATAATGATAACAATATCTTAACTAATTTGGCATAATAAAGTTTCCTAAGTTAAACTCAACTCTTCTATCAGCAAATCTAAATATAATTGGTGCCTCCTTTGTGGAAGTAAGCAATGATGCTCAACCTAAAGAGACTTAGTTTGCTCTGACGCTGCTTGGTACCTGTGGAGAGGTACCTGTAGACTGAATGTAGTCATATTAGTCTTCAACAAGACATCAACATATCCTACCCTTAACCAATACCTTGAGAACTTATACTGCCTATATACATAAACACACAAATATTCCTGGCACGTATTAGTATTTTATATCTGTGATTGTTTTTTCTCAACAAATTCAATCTGTTAAAGAATATAAAAGGAAACTATTGGCATACTTTACTGATGACTATCAAGGATATATATAACTTACAATATTATCACTGAATTTGTAGGATTGAATCTCATAGGATACTGAGTTTTAAGTTTTGAAAAATTATTAGTGCCATTTTAGGCTAAGATACACAAGTGTGGTGGTATATGGTGCAAAAGGTTCAAATTTTATTAAAGAAGTCTCAATTAGTGGAGAAAGGGATTTCAGTATTGTCATTTCCTCATCTTCTGGGAGTGTATACTGATTATTTTTGCTGTCTGATTTGCAACATCTTGTCCTGAGAAAATGTATGTTTTCTTCTCAATCCCTTGTTTCAGTTTCTTTCTTTTGTTTGTTTGGCTGGCTGGTTTGTTGTTGGTTTTGGTTTGATTATTTTTTTATTATTATTTTTATTTTCTGTCCCCTGTGTTGTACTACATAGTTTCTCACACATTTTTTATTTTGGCTGGAAAACAAGGTTGATACTGGGAAGAAATTAGAATTTTTTGTGGTTGTTGTTTTTCACCATTAACAGAACTTTTGTCTTCTTCAGAACTCTGAAGATTAGAAAACATAAGGGGGAAAAAAAAACCCAAAACCAAAAAAATGCTGTTCTTTTATTTTTGAATTACAGAGAGATTCTCCATCTTTTCTCTACATCAGCTGTGTTAAGCAGCTTTTCATAATCAGAAGAGCTGCTTTTTCCTATTTCCTTTTCCTTTTTCAGTTTCTGTAGTGTCTAAACAAGATTATTAAAGCATGACTTACAATTCTCAAATGATTCTGTCCACCTCTGCAGGAAAAAAATTATAGATGTTAAATTAAAGATTTATTTTGAACAGTGTTAGAATGCCATGTTCCAGCTATCACCTTAGTACTGCAAAGTGTTACACAGTTTTATTCTGTATTTTTCTAAATTTTTCCTGCAGTATTGTTGTTTCAGAATTCAGAAATGATTTCTTCTTTGAAGATATTTTCCTTTTGTTTTCATTGAAATTCATTTTGATTCTACACGGTATTTCTAAAGCCCTGTAGAAATGAATATGAAATTGTATCATCGTTGCCTAATGTGCTTGACTCCAGTCTCTTATCATCTTCAGAAATGTTCTGTTTCAGCTTTTTAATGTAATCTTGAAGTTTAGAGTTATGGTTATGCTTTGCATATTTTCATCAACTATATTTCTGTATTTTATATGAATGTCACAAACAACTTTCTCAAAGCCTTAACACAGTGCAAGGTGCATCCTTGGATTCATATTATTCACAGCATCTTCTGTCTAATTCAAGGTTTATTTCATTACAGTGGAGTGACATCTTCCAATGCTGGTGACTTCAAATGGTTGGGGTGTTTTTACAAAAGATTCAGTGGTACGTCATATGCCTTTGAAGACATTGACAGCAATCTTTCAATGAGAATATATCATGAAGTAGCTCTGCTATTTTTGTCTGAAAATTTAATTATTTTTTTTTTGCACAAACATATGTTGTTTTTCTAAACTAAACGATTGTGCTCTTTCTGCAACCAGAACAACAAAAAAATTGCAAACCAGAAAATGAATACCTATGACATGAAGAAATCCCAATGTCAGAACACTACAAGCTTGTAATGAAGAACAGAGTAAACAGCAGCTGTTTAACGTAGTAGCCTTGGTCAGCTCAACTCCCTTGTGTCTGTTCAGTTCTCAGGCACATATCCCCTTCTGACCAAAAACTACAAAATATGCTCATATGTTAAATAAATTCAGTAGTATTTTTCTTTCTTGTGTTGTGTTTCATCAAAACTATAATTCATAGCGTGTAAAACACATGATGGATAAAGCACCTTTCATGGCGTTATTGCGTATTCTAACTTCTGTGTAATGCTCACAATTTTTTCTTTGACTGAAACTGTATATAAAGTATGTTGACTCTGGCGAATGGAAATGTTTTACTGACCAATGTGGTATTACATGAATTCTTTTATTTTCCATACAATTTGAACTACAGAGCAATTGTAGATAAAAATGTGATATTCTTATTAAAAGTCTAATGTCAGTAACTTAAGGCCTTACAGCCAATTAGCAGACTCAGACACAAGTTAGCATAATAATACAAACAGCAGATAAACCATACACCAAACTTTTGGTGTTGATTTGATTTGAAACTAAATCCATGACAGTTTATTAAGTTACTCAGAGGTACCCCAGTTTAGTTTAAGATTTTAATACCATTTTCTCCCTGTAATGATGATAGAATTTGCTATAATCAGAATGAAAACCAAACCAAAACAGCAACAAAAAAAAGAAAACCAAAAATCTATGCTAAATAGACTCTTTATCCTAAACAGCTGATCTCTTGAGCCTACGATTGTAAACTTAATTTTGGTCATTGATTGATAGAAGGACTGGAAGAAGCAGTTTATAAACAAGCTATTTGCTTTTGTTGTGTCCATGACAGCAAATACATTCAAGACTTCGAAATATGTTTGAAAAGGAGATGCTGAACCCAAATAATGTGTTTATAATCCAGCCAGATTACACAACATCAGTTGTTTAGCCTTTTAAGAGAAAAATATATTTAGCAGTAGTGTATGATGGAAAGCTTGAAAATGTTAGCAGACAAGCACAAAACTCAGAGCAACTACCATCTGAAATGAGTATTTGTATGTCTGCACATGAATGTAAAAACAGGCATAGTAAAATATTTGAATTTAACTAAATTTTAAATAACTGTTTACTTATGTACAGTTCAAAAGTTTTGCTATAGGAAAAATTCTTCAGAGCAAAAATAAGGGGTATCACATAATTTTAGGAAGTTAATATCACTTATAAACTGATGAATCATGAATTATCTTATGTAGAGAACAAAGCATATAGTTTATGGTCTGAAAATTTCAGTGGATGTTGATGCTTGCATTTCATCTTGGATGCTGCAAGTTGGCTTAGTTGGATTCCTGCTCATGTTCTTTTCTCTATCTTTACTGTCTGTTACACAGATTTTTATATGCCCTTCCAACCACAGTAGTATCTAGCTGCTGAAGGTTTTATTACATAAAATATTTCTCTGGCAGTTTATTTGTGTTGGTCTGTGCTCCAGAGTATGAATAAGGATGATAAGGATGCATTCCAAAACAGCTAATTTAGTCCCACCCAAGTAGAAAATTAGTTATTTTAATATATAAATAATATTACTTGCAACCTTATCTATTTACTTTCTCATATGTTCTTATTAGTTGAATTATACATACATTGCAGAGCTCTTTATACACTCTTCTCCTTACACAGATTTTTTGTGAAATAAAATTTTTCTTAATCTGTGTGAAAATAAAATATTCTCACTTTATATGAAGATTGGTAATTTTGCGAACATATCTCTGTGTGTGTGTGTGTGTGTGTATTTAAAATTGCTAATTTTTACAAATGGGTACCAAATAACTTTCTTTTATAAAAAGCCCATGGGATAGTGTACAATTTGACTTTCAAACAAATGATTTTAGCTTGTTTCAGCATGTGAAGACTCTTAATTTGAAATGATATCCAAGAGCAGGGACTGTCTGTAATTGAGAGCACAAATAATATTTAATAAATAGTAGTACTAAAAGTTCTGTGGTATAACTCTCTCCTTTATTCATAGCAAATACATGTTCTCAATGCATTAACATGAATTCTTCATGCTGTTATGGAATCCTGTCAGCCAGAGCTGTAAAGTGCATTACTCTGGACCTTTTCGCTTAAGTCAGCACACAGAGCACATCAACCATCTGAACCTTAAAAAGTGCTAATTTGCTCAGATACTAGAATCACACAATTTTTAATTTTTAAAGGTCAGAGTACCTGAAGTAGAAAGGTTTGTGGAAAAATTTCTCTCCTCATTGTGTCTTTGAAGGGTGGATTCTTTCCTTCAGTTTCATTTTCCATGTGCAGCAATTTTCAGCGGCTTTACTGTGAAGAAACTCCAGTGTCTTGTCTAGGTTTTGCGGGAAAATTATTCCCTTTAGTTGTCCTTGAAGAGTGGCCTCCTGTTGACTTGTACTACAGTCTTCTTCCTACTGAGGCATTCAGTTTTTTAGTCTGTCTTACTCTAGAAAGTTTCACTAGCCCGACTTTCTTTTGTTAGGAGAATGTTTTTATAATTACAGTAAGAGGTACCTGAATGGAAACACAAAAATTAAAATTGGCCTATATTTTATATTTGCAATTAATTCAGAATTTTTTTTTTACCCCTTTTCCTTTTGAAATCTTTAGTAAGATAATGGCTGCCTGTTCAGTCCTCCCTATGTTGTTGCCAAGGTTATTAACTGAATGCTAAATAAGATAGAAGTAGAATTACATAGTCTATGTGGTGATAATGATATTTGAGTCCACATTTCAGAAAATTGAAAGCTATGACGCTGTGACTGAAATTCAACTATCTACAAAGGTACACTGCTGCTCTTGATCATAATGAATTTTGAAGCAACATTTTCCCCTTCAGTTAATATTTATTAGCATTTCTTCTGTATTTAATTCTGTTTGTAAACATGCTTACATCTATGAACTTCAAGCCAGAATTACTGTGGCAAATTATCAGAAAAACCTAATGTATTAGCTGTACAAATTCTGATGTAAAGAAGCTTTTTTGAAATTAAACTTTTTTTGAAATGACATGCACTTTAAATGGAACAATATTGCCGTGCTAGAATATGAAATAAGTGATTTCTGATTTGTGGTGTTCAAGGTTTTCGTAAGATCACTACAACATATGTAGAATCATCTTCTTGCTAACTTAAAAACAAGCTCAGCAGATCACAAAAAAGATTTCTAAAAACACTGGAGTACGTGCCAAGTACTTAGTAAAAAAATGCAGTTGTACAAAAGGAGAAATTTGCATTTGTGTGATCTACAGTAATAAGTAGCCTGGAAGAAAAGAACTCTAACCTACAATCATTCAACAAAGGGTCAGCCATCACACCAAAGAAGGTTCTGATTGAGGTGGCAATGATTTGTTTGGTTATGTGGTTGTGGTCTCCCATGTTGTGCTGAAAAACCTTTGGCCTTGACAGACTGGCATAGGCCATCTCTGTTACATGCCAGATTCTTCTTGGGGGTTTACATTTTCTCAATATTATCTAGAAGTCCTAGGCGAGCTGGAGACCCACATTGCTGTGGCATTGCCAAAGCAGGGACTAAAGACCCCATGAGGCTGACCTGAGATCCTGGGCCATGGGTAAGGTGGGAGCCACTTCAAGGGGCTGCAAGGGGGTCTTGGGCTGTGGGGAGGGTGGGAGAGATCCAGGGACTCCCCATACACATTGAGGTTGAAGGAGTGTGCCCTTAGGGCTTGGGCGTATAAATTGCCAAGTCCCAGTTTTAAAGCCCTTGTCACTGGTGGTGCAGTAGAATGAAAGCAGGATCAGAAAATGAAACAGAAACATGAAAGCTCTTGAGATCTGGCAGTCCATTATTCCTGTGTTTCCTTCCTTCTTGATCATCCTGTCTGACATTCATGTCCTTCTAACAAGCTTTTCTGAAACTGGATTTTCAAGCTTCTGCCAATTCTCCATATGGGAGAATGACTCCGTTAAAAAGCAATTAGCAATTAATTATAATGGAGTCAACAGAGTTGTTGGTGTTTAAAAATTATTTGAAGGAAGAAGGTTTTCCCTCCTTTAGCATAATGAACTTTAATTTCCCATTTTATGCTCCACATATGGAGCTCAACAAAGAACAAGAAGCTGGAAAGTGGTCATACTCTCCAATGGCTGTCATAGGTTGCCCAGGCTCACAGCCACGCAAAAATATGTTCAAAATTAATAGTTTCTTGATCCTAACATATGTGTTCTGTGATATCCATTAATAGAGTGATTTTATAAAAACTAAACTCATGATAATAACATAATCCTGCCATACAGTTATGTTTTGTAATGGACATGTACCTTATACTTTGTTTCATGTATAAAAGAAAGGCAAACTGGAATATAGTGCAAATAAACTGTAGGTTTTGTTGTGGTCAGTTTTTTTTCTTTTTTTGATACAAAAGCTTCTGTTGTAGATAGTAGTGTTCTGCAGGTGTTTTTACTCATGTCTAAAGAATCCGTGAAGCTCAGGCTAATTTCTCTACATACCTCTGACATTAGTTTTTCATGGTTTAAAGAGACCATGAAGCTGCACATTGGTTGCATGCTAACATGCACTAAAGAACACTGAAAAGCAAACAAATAAAAATGTAGAAGTATCTGGTAAGAGGCCCTTTTTCTGTCCATCACAAACTACTTCATTGGACACCTCTGAGCTGAAAGCCTGTAATGACTATGAACTTAGGAAATCTTAAGAGTTAGCTGGCTAAAAGGTGAAACATCTCAATCTGCTGGAAGGAACAAAAAAAGCTTTGAGCTAGACCATTAGTTCAGGAGATGCTTGTAAACCAGGTTATTACTTTCTGGTTTGAATACTACACATGCAGCATTATTAATTATTTGGAAACTGTTATATAATTAGAGAACTGATTATCTTTTATAATCTCCATATTTTGTTTTTTAGTCCAACTGAAAAAATAATTTATTACACATGAAAATTCATAGCCTCGTACATTTGCTTATACTTGCACACTTGCAGGAACATAGCTGTATTTATCTGTGAGAAATATCCACCCCTGTTGAAGAATGGCTTGACGAGAGAGGACATAGCTCTCTGGAGCAGTTGTACAAGCAGACCAAATGCTAGGCCGCCCTAGGCTGCGTTTGAAAATGCAAGTCATGGTGAGTAGAGAGAGCCAGGAGCAAGCTCACCTTGAAGGGCTGACAAACAAGAAAGCAAACTGCAAGTAGGAGGAGAAATGTTGATGTAATCCTTTAGGCTTAGCCACTCATGTAATGACTAGTAGGCATAAATTAGTGGATAAGGTATATAAGCTGTACCGACTGGCAATAAAGTGGAACTTGCTTATCACTCACATTGAGTCGTCGCTTGCTTCCCCGCGCTGTCGCCTGCAACACACCCCCAAAAAAAATTCATGAACTCTGAACAGAAAAACATATGCTAGGCAATGTATTTATTGTTTGATTCAAAAGTGGGCATCAATTCCATTCCCATTTTGGAATCAGAATTAATTTGCCAAATTCCCGTTCAGATAAATTAGTTCTGCATAGGATATGATAAGATATCACTTAGATTAATGTGTCTCCAACACATTACCCATAATGATGGTCAAATTAATTCATTAAAACTTTGGCCATCATTAGAAATAATGTCCCCAAGAAACATTAATCAAGTAGATTCTTCATATCATATTCTATATAACATTGAATGTAAATTACATGAAATAACTCTATATGAATTTCAAACCAGTAATTGGTTCACATTATTGCTTAACTGAATGTAGCTCAATGTTATTATATAGTTGCAGCAACATTTTGTTACATAGAGATGACTGCATCTAATAGAGGATATGTGTAGGACATACCAAATACATAGTGTAGTGAAACAGATTGTAATGTCCTTTAACATTAATACTTTTTAGATTCTGGATTAAAACATTTGACCCTCCAGGGAACAAACAGAAATACAGTTTGAAAGTGAACTGAAATACAGATCAATAAACTAATTCACACTGGCATCAAAAATCAAGATACAATGTTCTGCAGTTTGCAGTCCTACAAGAAATATAGGGTACATAAAATTTAACATTTCTGGATCTAACAGATAGCCTGGTGTGGCAGTTACTATGTTCTTATTAACAACTTAAACAAATCAATAGATTTTTTTTTTCTCAAGGAGTTTTATTAAATGGGGTTTTATTACACCTATATAAATGTTGTTTGAGGAAAACTAAATAGGTATCTTTTCATGTTCAAAATCCTGTGTTAGATTTGCTTGTGTAATAACATACTGTCTTTTCACTTTTGTCATAATTATGTTTTAACTAAGTATGAAGACTGATAATTGCCTACCTGTACTAAGTGGCAACAAAGCCGTTGATTACATCTTTGATTTAGACAAAAGAAGTATAGATACTTGATAAGAAAAGCCCTGCTCTTTCATGATGGCTAGAGTTTTGCAATGTTATTTGCACTGTATTGTTACATAATGATGGGAAGTACTGATATGAAACTTCTAGTTTCAAGAGCATCAGAACTATAGTAATCTTTCAAAACAGGTTTGTTTAACAGAACAGCCATGAGATTTAGGCAACCAATGCCAAACCCACAGGAATTATTACACTGTCAGTCCTCTTTTTTTCCTAGGCAGATTGTGTCTTAACATTTGCTTGAGGAGATTGCAGCTTTCACTTTTGCAGTCATCTCATGGCAGTGCTGTTAAGTTGAAGAAGTATGACTGGTACTTTTTGCATAACAGCCTAACTGCTTGCCCTCTTTGTTATTACAAATATGCATGATAAGACATACAGGATAACACTTCAACCAGTAAGCTCGATTAGCATGAAAGAGTGAAGTAATTATTTTATTGCTTATATCACATTCAATTGGGCAAACATAATGAAAGGATAGAGGTAGTTCCCTATTTTATATATTAGTAAAATTTTCATTGTCTGCAAAACAGATATTTATCCCATTTAAATCAAGAGGCCTAAAATTTATTACTTCTTTTGGAAGGGAATCATGTTCTAATAATAAAAATTTTGATACTTTCACATGATCGTATAAAATCTAAAAGAATCAGGGTTTGGAGATACTTTTTTCAAAGATTTAAGAGTAAAGCATCCTATCCTCTCAAATTCACTCTCAATTTGGCAGACATGTTAGGTTCTGAGAAATATCTGTATTGTGAGGTCAAAGGTATTATTTTTGGGAAATACAAACTAAACATTCCAAGAAAAGGCTTATTTTTCCAGGACTACTGAACTGGCAACATATTATAAACGTTAGAAAAGTATTTACCCAGTACATGACACAACCTTTATGGAGATTATGTATACTTCTTTCTTAGTTTCAGATTAATCATAGGAAGCTTTCAACTTTACCTTTTAAAGCAAGGTGAAAATTTCAGTTGTTTCAACTTGAGTCTACCTTATTTCTTACAAGATGCATGATCAATTTTTTCTGGTGCACTCAATAATTTTGTTGAACCACAGGTCATATCAATACTACATCAAGTAACTGTCCTGTCCTACTGACAACATGCTATTTCTGATGTAGCACCCTAATAATGGAAATGAGATGCAGTTTTCTTAGCATTTTCATTCTGCAACAAAAGAAAAATGGGTGGTGATTTACTGGAAAACTTCTTTCAGAGGCCTGAGTTAACCACTAACAACTGTAAAGTACATATAATTCTAGATTAGGATTATTCTCAGAATCAGATACTTTCTTCTCTGAGCTTTGACTTGAAAAGGCCTTTATTGGGAACATACTTGCTAATGTGAGGTATTTCTTTTAAAAATCAAGCACAAAATTTAAGAGAACAGGGCAGCCTTTTAAAGCCGTTCCATGATAGGACATAATGTTATAGAATATTTAAATTCTCAGAACTATTTTTAAAATCCTGTAGATAATGTATCACTTTTCATTAGTTTCTACTGATTCATTTTAATTAGATATTAATAAATTAGTAGTTGAAATTAATAAAAACCATAAAATTATTTCAATCTTTCAGGAATGCAATGGAAAGTTTGAAAAATCTGAACTACCATAATTTAACAGTAAATCTAAAATATTGGCGGGTGTGGATTTACAGATGAAATAATCTTAATTCAGATGGATCTTTTGATGATGAACGCAAACCTGGATTAATATATATATATATCATTGCGGAAACGCTATAACCAGAGATGTTTTAGCATAACAGAGGCTGGATAAGATGGCCTCCAGACGTCCCTTCAAACCTCAACTATTCTGTGATAATAAAGACACTTGAAAACACTTAACACAAGAAGCACTAGATTTTTTTTTGTTTATGTTGTTTATGAGCATCCATGACAGTGGGTCACTCACTCAGGACAGTGGGTACTAATACTCAGTTATACTTACACCTTTGATAAACAATCAGTAAAGAATCAACATTCCAAAAATAATAATCTTTGTCCAAAACCTGTCTTTTTCAATTAAGAGTGCGACTGAAGAGAGTTGTGGAGTGGCATAGGAAGACAAGGGAGAGGAACAACCTTATTGTGTGTTAAGGTCTAAATTTGATTCAGGGTATCCTTTTCAGGTTCTCTTTTCCTTCTACATGTTAGAATAAGTGCAGTTTTAAAAGTAATTTAATAGTTTTTTTTATGAGGGTTATCCCATATCAAGCATTAAAAGGATAACTTCTAAATTAGGTGTTAGAGATACTATTGCAATCTATTTGATTAACCTTTTAATCAGAAAAGAAGATAGACATCATCAAACATTCTCTGATGCCTAATTTTGATGTAATAACATTAACTTAACTGCATTTATGCAAATGCATGATCAAGTTAAAAATAAAATAGTGACCAAATGTACCTGAGTCTGGAAAAAGATAAAAATCATATTCACTGTCACAAACATTTATCAACATATGTGAAGCTGCTTGAACGTTACTATTATCAAAGAAACTCATATTCAGGACATCATGGAGATACCCTGGACAGGATTCAGGTTACACATTTTCCACTTGAGTGTGCAGAAATAAACATAATCACTTATCTAGCCGCAGAATAAAAGCGGTGTATAATTATTTACCATAAAATTCCAGCAGTAAATGAATGAATGAAATGCAATCAGTTATTTCCCTACACTAAACTAAGTAGTCTCACTGCATATTATTGTTGTGATTTAGCACGGCGATAGTTGTAATAGTAAATAGTGGATACCATTACTTACTTTCAGACCTGCTGATGTGGTTTAACCCCAGCTGGCAACTAAACAGGATACAGCCACTCACTCACTGCCTCCTGCTAGGATCAGGGAGAGAATCAGAAGAGTAGAAGTGAGAAAACTTGTGGGTTGAGATAAAGGCAATTTAATAGGGAAAGCAAAAGCCGCATGCACAAGCAAAGCAAAACAGGGAATTCATTTACTCCTTCACATTGGCAGGCCTGTGTTCAGCCACCTCTGGGAAAGCAGGGCTTCCATCACATGCAAAGGTTACATGGGAAGACAAACACCAGAACTTTGAATGTCCTCCCTCTTCCTTCTTCCCTCAGGTTTCTAGGCCAATGTCATATGATACAGAATATCTCTTTGGTCAGTTTGGGGTCAGCTGTCCCAGATATGTCCCCTTCCAACTCCTTGTGCACCCCCAGCCTACTCACTGGTGGGATGGTGTAAGAAGCAGAAAAGGCCTTGACTCTGTGCAATCACTGCTCAGCTGTAAAGAAAACATCCCTGAATTATCAACACTGTTTTCAGTACAAATCCAAAAAATAGCTCCATGACAGTTACCATGAAGAAATTTAACCCTATATGCTATCCCAGACAAAACCAGCATGCCTGCATAACAATAAATTAGCAATAAACTCAACTCCCCTCAGTTCTATTGACATACATAAGCTTGTCTTTCTTGAAGATAAGTTGTAACTATAAAAGACAAAACTAGCTAATATCCAGCCTAGAAACAAACCCATGTAGAGTAATCTCAATAACAGTGATCAAAGGCAAACTCATGCTATCAGTGTAACATACGTTAGCCAGCTGCACTGCTAGCTGTAACATACACTGAGCTTTCAGTGTTAGTAGGCACAGCTTCAACCATGGTTTCAAACGTGGAAAGTTTGGGTGTCATTCAGTATCTGACTACAAAATGAAGTTTTGTCTGAAAAATATTTTAAATTCTGTATTAATTAAAAATATTTATTTATTTAAAAGTATTAAATCCTCAGTGTTGAACAAACATAATAGATAAGATTTATTTCTCTAGCTTTGTAGAGCACTAGACATGGGCTACCCATATTATGTTGTCTCTGAGCAATCTGAAACAAATCACATTAAATCTGGATATCCAAAGCATAAACGTAAAGGACAAAGCCAAAGATGCAGAACGTATAAGAAGACAATGTCCCTGTTCTATTTAGCTGTTCTATTTAGCTCTTGAATGTAGTTTGTGAAAGCTGCCAATAAGAGTTATAATCCAGCAGAGACACTTTACATTCTAAGGATATACTTCATAAAAGGAGATGAGATAACACAAGCCCAATTTCTGCAATAGCCTTCAGTTCTTCCATTTAAACGTAAAGTCAATAGGTACATGACAACCTTTAATGCAGTAATTCTGAACTGCACAAGTCTATACTGTAACCACTGACTCGGGGAGAAATAACTGGCAGTCCCTGAAATTATGTGTAGACATGACTTTGACTTTAATTATGGACCTGATATAAAGAACTTAATGGAGCTGGCAAAGTATTTCAGTTCTAATAAGTTTCAAAAGGCCCATTTTTCTTTAGGCTAGTTTTGGCTCTGAGATGACACTACAGGAATATAAAAGCATTACTGCACCATCTGCGACTTTTTGACATAAAGTATTGTAGTGAGGAAAACAGGTAAATCTCAAAAATCAGACCCTAGTCTAAAGCCTAACTCAAAGAACGTATTATATTAGTAATTGCCAATGAATTTCAAAAGGGAAACAGGAACCTGGACAGATGGTTCTTTTTACTTCTCCTTTCAGAGAACTGCGCTGATCTTTTAAGACAGCTTTGGTGTGTGCTACAATCACACTAAGATAAAGGAGACAAGAAAGCTGGAATTCTACTTAGTATTGAATAGAAAAGTTAGCTGACCTTATATTCCATTTAAAGTGTAGCAGTCCGGCCAAGCTTTAGACTAAGCAGCTCATGCATGTAACACAGTTGTAGGATATCTTTTCTTATTTAGTGGTGTTTTCCTACATTACTTACTTTTTTCAATTCACAGTTCCGTATGCTTCATCTGCAAGGAAGGCCAAACATAAGAATTGTTTTCTGTTTGTTTTTTTTCCCCCATTTTATCTTCAACTTTTCTGAGCATATTGGACAACATCCATCATGTCTGTTTGAGGCTACTGCAGTAGACTTAAAAAAAATTAAGCAATCCTAATTCTTCAGATGATTAATAAG
Source organism: Psittacus erithacus (assembly GCA_009867235.2). Classification (NCBI taxonomy): domain Eukaryota; kingdom Metazoa; phylum Chordata; class Aves; order Psittaciformes; family Psittacidae; genus Psittacus; species Psittacus erithacus. The sequence continues at coordinate 2,771 of WYDI02037263.1, read as the reverse complement.
AATACTATACTTTTTTGAAATTACATCATAATATACAAAGTAAAGATAAAATTCATATTAAGTGAAAGCTGTAACTCCTGTAGCTGAGTACCCCAATTTCTGTTGTATTCTGCTGCATTATATCATACTTAGTATGATATTGTCTTTTTCTTTTTTCATAGAATCATAGAATAATTTTATTTTAATTGCTTCATGGCCTACTTCCAGAATAAACTCTTCTTATTTTTTGCCCCTTACATATGAGAGACATTCATAGACTTATAGAATCATAGAACGGTTTGGGTTGGAAGCGACCTCAAAGATCATCTAGTTCCAACCCCCCTGCCAGTGGCAGGGACACCTCTGCTAGACCAGGTTGCTCAAAGCCTTATCTAATCTGTCCTTGAACACTTCCAGGGATACATTCTCAGGGTGATAGTGATTATTAAGTGTAGCGTAATTAGCTGGTTTACAGATGCGACAATACATGTATATGCATCTTATGCATACAACACTGGAAATATTTTCACTTTAGACTATATATTTCTCCCATCTTACCCCTGGTTCCAGCTGAAGTTCTTAAGAGGTATGATCTTTTAACAGTTTCCTGCTAATTTAAATCATTGGTAGCTGAAGACTCCAAAAAGGGCATGTGGCGGTTTGGCAGACAGACAGTAACCACACTACATGGAAAGAAGGTAGCGAAGGCCGATTTTTCTATTCACATAGGTGTGTGTGACTTACGAATGAGAAGTATCATTACATTTAGCTTGACAGGAGGAAAAACAGAATAAACTTCTGTATGGAGTCAAATATTTGTTAGCAAATACAATAAATCTAATAAAAATATAATGAGCAGTTATCAGCGCTCTAGTTGCAATAACACCAGTAATCATGAGCCAAACTAATATAGAAAATAGACACTAGTAGCCTTTAAATTATTAAACAAACACTTTACTAACATCTATCACTTTTTCTGGGTATTATGCTCACCTCTTGGGTGCCCCTTTGGGTTCTCAAGTTGGCAGTTTCACATGAAGAGGAGGATTACAAGATTTCACCATCCTCAGTGCCTCACTGAGGGGAATCTGAGGCTCTTAGAGGAATTGCATTCCTTAGTCTTGGGCTTACTTAGGTTTATTTCTATACATTTCCTCAGCACAGGCTACATCACTGATAGTATTGCACACCCTCAATGCACCCTGGGGGAGGTGAGAGTTACCTACCCCCAGGCAGCCAGGGCAGTCAGCGCCAGCCAGCCAGCCGGGGCTCAGGTCCCTGCACTCCCAGAGCACTGCAGAGCCAGGGGACTATATTGGTGGTGATAGCAATATATTTACGGGGCTGCAGCATTATTCTCATAAGATGGTAAGACATAATCCTACCCATCTCTGCCCCACCCCTGTGCCATCCCTGCCACATCTTTGGAAGTGCTTGATGTTCTTGAGGAGATGGCTGCTTAATAATTTCTCCCATATGTTGTTTCTTGACGCTTACAGCATATTTTATTCCTGCATGGCATGGGTATTGTTATAGAATCATCAGTTATGTTATGTAGCAGTGGTAAAACTCACATAAAATATACTTGTATCTATATTTAGTTATAGCAGTGTAGGTGTGAAGGTTTGATTTTATTCTTTTAAGATTTTAGCAGGACAGGTAATGTCACGGGAAACACTTGAGGTAAGGTAAAAGCATGAATCATTTTGACAGTGGTTCTAAAGGAATGTCAATGCATTTAACAGGGAGAAGTTTGAATTCCAGTGAGGAAACACAGCCTCTTAGTACAAATATATATTGCAAATGACCTTAAGAGCCTTTAGTGTGAAAATATTGTGGTACTCCAGCATTGTTTCAAAATGGCAATGAAGAGAAATAAATTAAAGCTCTGTTTCAAAAGGAATAGATAAGATCAGATTTTATTTCTTTTTACTGTAAGTCTAATGGCTTCAGTTAATTTCATAGAGTTCAAGTGAGAATCTTTACAGCTTCCAGAGGTAAACTACCTAGTAAAGAAATTTCTACATTCAACAATTCAAATTTTGCTAGATACATGATAAAGAGCTTAAAACCACCCAGTATCTTACTGGGATCATTGCCTCATACTGGAGATGCAACATACACTCTTAAGATTTAAGCTGAGATTTCTGGCAATGGTCTGATAATCAAAGATAACTAAATAATAGAATTTTCATTGAATTTTCATATATATATATAAAAATCAGTCAGATTCCCTTCCCAGGTACCAAGGAATTTGTGAACACTCCACACAGGAAGTCCTTCACTCATCTCTGGATGGTGTGATTTCTCAGAAGTGCCAGATGCCTAGTTTGTTGCAAAATGTGGAAATTTGTGTGCAGTATGGTGAATTTATAGAATCATAGAATAGTTAGAGCTGGAAAGGACCTAAAGACCATCTAGCTCCAACCCCTCTGCCATGGGCAGGGACACCTCACACTAAACCATGCCACCTAATGTTCTGTCCATCCTGGCCTTGAACACCGCCTGGGATGGAGCATTCACAACTTCCCTGAGCAGCCTATCCCAGTGCCTCACCACCTCTCCAGTAAGGAACTTCTTCCTTGTATCCAATCTAAACTTCCCCTGTTTAGGTTTGAAACCATAACCTCTTGTCCTGTCACTACAGTCCCTAAGGAGCAGTCCATCCCCAGCATCCCTATAGCCCCACTTCAGATACTGAAAGGCTGTTATGATGTCTCCACGCAGCCTTCTCTTCTCCAGGCTGAACAGCCCCAACTTTCTCAGCCTGTCTTCATAGAGGAGGTGCTCCA
>WYDI02037262.1:0-32565 GCA_009867235.2 Psittacus erithacus | reverse complement strand
ACAGGTTGTGGGGGGAAAACAAGCAGGCTACATGCTTTGTCTAATTTACGACTAAGCTTAAACCACAACAATTACCTAATTAAAAGTCAACAAATACTCCTGCAAGTATGTCTTGATGCAATAGAAATTGTCCTATATTGATACTTGTGTGCACTGATTAGCTACTACAGCTACTTTAACCATGTGAAGGCCATTCTCGTTTCCTTTATGCCCTTCAGAGTATTAAGTTTAAAGTCTAATATTCTGCTTCACCCTTTGGAGCTTATCTCTACTCAGTGAGATATGAATAAATCCTACCACTGATTTCTGAAAAAATGTCTGTAACATTCTTATAAAGCAGGACACAATAGTAAGAAAGTAGTGACATGGGTAGGCCTATAAGCAGACATAGTTGTCCAGTAAGACCCACTTTCTATACCATTCTGTCCTGGGTTCAGCAGTAGCAGTCATATTTCTCCTTCTTAGTAGCTGGTGTAGTGCTGTGGTTTTAGACTTTTGGCCTAGGAACAGCACTGGTAACACAGATGTTTTTAGTTGTTGCTAAGTAATGATTACTCCGAGCAAGGACTTTCTGAGCCTCATTCTCTGCCAGAGAGCAGGGGAAACTGGGAGGAGGCAAAGACAGGACACCTGACCCAAACTAGCCAAAGGGGTATTTCGCACCACAGCACGTCATGCCCAGGATGTATTATTGGTGGCAGCAGCAGTGATTTGTGTTATACCTTAGTTACTGGGCTGTTCTTATCTCAACCAGTGGGAGTTACATTCTTTTGATTCTCCTCCCCATCCCTCCAGGAACAGGGGGAAGGAAAAGTGGAGGAGTGAACAAGCAGCTGTGTGGTTCTGAGTTACCAGCTGGGCTTAAACCACAACATATTCATAGCTCACATAGCTCATGGGGCATCAAAGTCTAAAGCCGCAGTTATGAAATGTGCAAATGATTTGATAATGACTCATCTAAAACTGATTTCTTCTTGTCTTTGGAATTTTTGGTTTTCCTTTTATTTCTGCTGTGATTCATCTTTAAAGAGAACAATTGTCCTCCACATCCTGCTGTGTGGGGAGGGGGAATGAGCAAGTGATTGCATGATACTCAGTTGCCAGTTAGGGTTAAACTATGGCAAGTTCCAACACATGACAGAAAGCTTGTCTACCTTATAATGAATGCAGCGTCAGAGGATGTGATAGTCAACAGACCCTGTTTTTGTGTGTCTCAAAACAGCTTAAAAGACAGAAGGAACTGGGGGAGGCTAAGTGCCTGTCCGTGGTGCACAGCGGGTTGTCGCTTGGGCAAATGGCGGAGGGGAGAATAGGGGATGGTCCTCCAGGAAGCTGGAGAATGGTTTTCTTTGTGTCTGCACTGAGGCTGCAAAGATCAACTGCCCAGAGACAGCACCACAGACACTGTGGCACCTGTCAGAGCACAGCGTTAACTGGGCCTGGGGCTCACCATATCCTTCTGGTGCAGCCTGGAATGTTCCAGAACACTCACTACACAATGCTGGCTTGGAAATGAATGGGAGGATCCAAAAGAGCCTGACTCATGTGGAGTGTTACCATTCACACTGGATGCTGTCTGAGGTAGTGACTGGAAGGATTTTACCAAAGGTTAAGTCAGTTCAAGGGACTACAGCTGGAAGGACTACAGTTTGCTGACTTGAGAAGACATCACTGGATCCATTGGGTTGGTGAGCCTATTTCTTTATTTCCTTCTTTTTTTTCCTTTCTTCTTTTCTTTCTCTACTTTGGATCTTTGCTAAGAATAAGAACTTGCCAAGTTTTTGTTCCTTTTGAAAAAGTTCTAGGGAAGGTTTCAATGAAATTGTGGTTCTCCCGTGAACTGCGCTGAGTCTGGTAAAAGATCTTGAGTACACCTACCCAGCTCTGGTTGGTTGCTTTGTTGTTTTGTTGTGTATTTTCTAGAAAGTAGAAGGAAAAGCCAAACCCTAGTACATGTTTATTTTTTTCTTTTTTTTTCACCCTTTATCATTCGTATGCCATAACAACTACCAGTCATTTAGATACACTATTAATACAGGCATTAGAAGTTTCCTTAATAGGCAAGTTGGTGTATGGTTGCTCCTAAAGTAATGTTTACTCATGGGCAATCATTATCATGATATCAATGTTCTTTTTAATGATCAATGTTACAGAACTACCTACATGCTATTTAAATCTTAACTTAAAAAAATATCATTGAAAGGGAAATGAACTGCAATGCAACCTATCATGAAGAAAGTTGAGTTGTGATATTACTTACTATTTAAAGCCAAAACTAAAATATGTCCAAGTTTTTGTCTTTTTACCTCAATGAACTTAGCTCTGATAACAGCTTTATGTGAAACAGGACTGATAAGCTCAAACTTTAGGCATTATCATTTCAAGTATTCATTAAATGGTTTTGAATATTCTGAGATGAAACTGAACACATCCCACTCAGAAAGGAAAACCCAGCTAGTTGTTTTATTAGAAAGACAGTGAAATCATTGTGGTTTGTTTTTAATGATGCATAAATTATTCTTCCTAAATAATACTAAAAGGCAAATTCTCGAGTTCAGATGCCTTCGTTCAACTTTAAATTAATATAACTGAAGATGCTAAGATGTCTAATAAAAATTCAGCATCTGCTTTTCATTTTCTTTGATGCTAATGTGGAGCTCAGGTATGTGGATAAAAGCTTTAATAGTTTTAGCTGAAGATGGTTCTATTATGAATTAAGTAGAAATTAAGAAATCTGAGCCTCTTTGAAGACATAGCACTGGAAAAATTTTAGTCTTTGGACCTACATAAAGTAAAGATAGTAGGGAAGAGGTTGTTTTAAGGACATGTATTTCCTGTGCATTTCCTGGCTCAGAGGAGAGGGTTCAGATTTTACAGTTGATTTTTTGTTTTTAGGAATGTGTACATCTTATGGAAGCATTTAGTGCTACTGATGTGTACAAACACAGTATTTTGTTCTCTGCCATGTATTTCACTAAGTAAGAGTTGACTTGAAATTTGGCAAAATGACAATTTATCCAGAATTTTTACTGACTTTGAAAGTAAATGATCTCTTTGGACCAGTGAAGGTTCAGATCCAGCCCTGGAATGAAGCATTTTATAACAAAATTTTATGCATTGTTTGTTTTCCTTGTCCGCCTTCATCTCCCCAATTATTTAAACTATACTACTTCAAATGTTTTAAATTTCCCCAAATTTTTTCCCTGAATACATTGGTAACAATTGCTATTGACACAAAAGTAAGAGTTTGACCAAAATCATAGCAAAAGGAGTTCAAAATGCACAAAGGAGTTTTTCCAGTTTTGCTTTGCCCTTCTCAACAAGCAATGCACCAGTGCTTCACAGATGTTTCATGACTATGTTGCCTGACCCATGAAATTGCCTTTTTCTACTTAAGCATTTGTTAACAAAACATTGATTTATTGTGTCCTCCCTGTACTAAATGGGTCAGTGGTAATGCACTATAGATTAAATGCTTGGGAGATGTGTGTCTGGTTTGTTCAATTTTTTTCTCTTTTTTTTTTTTTTTTAATATGATGTTTATTATAAAAGTATGACATAATAAACATTTTTTCATACTGATTGAAAATGCATGATACATTTTTAATGGAACACCTGGAGATTAAAATATTTTAAGTATCTAGGAAATGTGACCTGAACTAATGAAGTAATTATAGAGATATGGTTGACAGTTGCGGAAACTGCAGGTCAGTTTTGCTTACCAAGTTATTGCCTTCATATAATCTGAAAAGTCTTTAAATTGTGTATGTTGCACTGTCTTCATAGTCTAGGCAGCAAAAATACTCTTGGTCTTTTTGCAGTTGTAATTGGATTGTGTTACATCAATTGAGATGGCAGATGTCAGCAATTTCTGTATCTCTTGATATTATAAGTTCTTTTATTAGCAGAAGACTTTAGTCTTATAATACTCTGCCAGAAATTGAGATTGTCTCTTAATGATGTCATTTTAAGAGCATCAGATTTTCCAAACAGACCTTTCTAAAAGCTCATCTTGGTTTAGATCCTCTTTTGACAGTGAGTTATTTGATGTATTGGGCATTGTTTGGTTTCAGTTTGTGTGGGGTTTTGTTTGTTTGTTTTTGTTTGGTTTTAGGGGTTTGTTAGTACATGAAATAAATAGGTTTCCTTGATGCATGGTATTTTTTCCTGCCCATTTCTTTAGGTCTCTGAAAGTAAGAGAGATCTCAGTGCTATATACAGGTATTGGCATACTTGTACAGATGTTTTCTTTTCCTGTTATTCCAGTTCTGAACTTTGCTATTCTAAGTATTCTTTGCCAGGAGCAAATAATAAAAATGAGAATTAATCTCTTGTAGCAAAAACATACCAGCAAAAAGCTTTTTTTCTAAAAGAAGTGTGAGAAAAATTCAGTGACTAAAATGGGAACTTCTTTTTTTTTAAAAAAAAAAAAAAAGCAAAACACAATATTTAAAAATACAAAAGTCATGTCTAATACCGAGTTTTCACTGTTGTGTGAAAAATAAACTTTAAAAATCTTATTGTGTGCTTTTTGATCTTGCATGGTTGCAAGAAATTATAGTCTTGAAAATTGCAGGTAGAAGAACTACAGAAAGAGTGAAGTTATTAAAATACGATAATAATACAAAAATGAGATTGAGCTGGCAGGTGGCATATTAAGTTTAAATGCAAAAAGCTGAGTTCAAAGCATAAAAGGAAGATAAGAAAAAATGGAATAAATAGTTGTTTCTACATAGAAAATGTAAGGATTTGGAAAGTAAGTATCATATAAGTCACAAGTCATACAAGTATTTTCTGTTACTGGATAAGTTTGTCGTATTGCAGATAGTTACTTGATTTTGCTTGACTTCACTAGTGATAAAATCAAAAGTGTGTTTAGCTGAGGCCAAGGTTTTTTTGATGAACACTTTACTTCTAAACTTGTAAAATTTTAATTTAAGTTATACTGTATAAAATGGAAATTTGTATCTGATGCTCCGGTGTTGTAACAAGGGGTAAATGTTAAGGTGGGGAGTATCCTAGAATCATAGGATAATCCAGTCATGTAAATTGGAAAAAACCTTTTAAGATTATTGAGTCCAACCACAAACTTAACACTACAAAATCTACCATTAAATTATGTCCTAAAATAAGTGCCTCTTCTCCGCATCTTCTAAATAATTCCAGGGATTTAACTGCCTCCCTGGGCATCATGTTCCAATACTGAACTTGGACACCTAATCACCAATATTGACTAATTGACACATGCATTGACCTTAATGCAAGTGTGTTAATATTGAGCTATATTCTGCTTTTAAATCTAATGTTGTAACCCATTACAGCTGTATTTTTTAATGGTTAGTAGTGAAAAAAATCATAACTTTGTTTCCAATCCCATGTGCCATTGTACTGGCTTAGGATAAGACAGAGTTAATTTTCTTCTTAGTATTTTGTGTAGTTTGGATTTGTGATGAAAACAGTAATAATAACACACAGATGTTTTACTTCTTGGTGAGCAATACTCACACAGTGTCAAGGCCTTTTGTTTCTCACTGTATCTTGCCAACAAGCAGGCTGCAGGTGTGCAAAAAGTTGGGAAGGAATGCAGCTGGGACAGCTGACCCCAACTGACCAAAGGGATATTCCGTACCATAAGACATTGTGCTCAGCAAAAAAAGCTGGGGAAAGAAGGGAGAGGGTTCTCAGAATTTTGGCATTTATCTTTTCAACTAACTGTTAGTGTGACAGAGCCCTGGTTTTGTGGAGATGGCTGAACATCTGCCTGAAAATGGGCAGTAGTGAATGAATTCCTCATTTTGCTTTGTTTGCACATGAAGCTTTTGCTTTACCTATTAAACTTTATCTCAATCCATGAGTTTTCTCACTTTTACCCTTGCAATTCTCTCCCCATCCCACTCGGTGGGAGTGAGTGAGTTCCCAAATGAGGCTTAACTGCCAACTGGGGTTAAACCACAGCAACCATCACAATACAGTCAATTAGTGTGAGAAGTCAAAGGTCTGACCAGGGTATCATTATCTCAACACAAGCTTACTCAAGACAGGTTATGCTATTTAATAAATCTTCTATTTTAAGAGAAAGTAAGGAACATGCTGGGTTTGAAGTTAGGCTCGCAATGGTTTTACAATTTCAGTAGTTGGAGTCGACCTCATTGTAATGTATGGTGAAACTGCCACCTTCTCTATAAAATAAACAGACTGTCATGGAGTAATTCTTATTTGCTGTTTGCTTTTACCTTCCTATTCTTTCAAATAGAGCACAGAAAAAGGGACTGCCATGTTTTGTTTTATTTTTCTTCCGGTTTTTGCCATCTTGATCATATGAGAAACCTGATGAAAAAAGTATTCCTTGTCTTTTTTTTTTGTTTAGTTTTTTTTTGTGTGTGTGTGTGTTTTTGGTTGGTGTTTTGTATTTTATTTTTTTTTTTCCTTATAGAAATGTGTGGATGGCCTCAAAAAAACCTGGTTCTTTTGGTTACTGCACAGTGATCACTGCCAGTATGCTTGGGAATTGCTTGGGATGATGCTAACTGCTACAGCCAAACAACTGCTTGAGATTATGCTAACATAGTAATATTGTAAACAGATGAGGTCCAATTTAGTTCCTTTATGTTTCATTAAAACAGACTACTAACAAACTGATTTTTTCATTTTAAATTAAATTAATGAGTGTCTTTGTATAAGCTAGTATAAGGGAACGTTATTTGTTTGGGTTTTTTCCTCCTTGTCTTTTATGGTAAGCTATATTTATGATACACAAATATGTCTTAAGTAATGCTTGAATAATACCTAGTGACATTGTTAAGGAAATGCTCACTATGTTGGAGCTGTTCATTTTACTGGCCTGTTACAAAAATCAGATCTATTACTCGTTTTTGAGAAGAGTATTGAAATTGAACTTTACAAGAAATAACAATGTATTAAGTATGTTGTTTTCATTTTTAATGGGAAATTTCATATTTGATATCTGAAGATTTACTATTAATATTCCAATTTAAATATTCTAAAGCTGAATCTGAAAAATGAATGACTAAATGTGTCATAAGTGTAATAAACCTAGAAATGTGATTACAGTAAAACTATTTTCTTTTTATTCATTCTTTCTTCAAAATTATTTGTGACTTAATATGTAAGGAGCCATAACAATATAATGAGACTTTATTGATTTTAGCCTGCCACGAGTAATTTTAGAGTTCTCTAATAATGCCAGAAAGTCATATGGTATATTTGAAAAGTCTTTCAAGTGCCATTTCTAAGACAAACATTTTGTATGATTTTGATCTATTTGTTTCAGTCTTGTAACTCTATTTACTAGTTCCAAAACTTTTGGTGCAGGAATGTGTATTGCAGTAAAGTATAAGAATTACCTTAATTTAGTGGTCTGTTCCTAGAGATACCAAACTCCAGTGCGACTGAGGTGTCACTGCTTTTAAAGAAAAGCTTTCTGGGACAAGGTTTTGTACCTCTTACATAGAAGGTCCCCATCATCTGAGTGGGCTCAGATGACCACAGAGGAAACTACAACTTTGAGCGGGGTTTGGGTGACTGTTCAGGAATATATTTGTAAATTCACTGACCTCTGTGGTCAAACCATTTTCAAAATTCTTACACAAAGTGAATGTTTTCATAATGAAAAAGACTTACAAAATGAACTTACTGAATTCTACTTGCAGAAAACAGGTATCACTATTGCAAAGAGGTAAAATAGTAAATATTATCCTTTCCATGATTTCAGTTTTAATGTTATTTTTTAAATTGCAAAACGTACTCACTTGATTAGCATTTTAGTTATGTAGTTGTGCTTCTAAATCCCTTGTGACTCCTTAGATTCAAAGTTGCCAGTTCTGTCTTGAAGGTATTCTCTGGTGAGTTCATTAAGAAAATGAAATTTTTATTGAAAACCATAGATTAATGAATTTTCAAATAAATTGGAATTCAAAAGTTGTGTTATCTTCAAGGAGAGAACAATATTGAGGATGTTTCAAAAATTTAAACTATTCGTCTCTGCTATCTTAAGTGTAGAACATAGCTAGTGAGCTTGGAATTTAGTTACAAATGCTAATACTATTATTACTGTTATGATGTTATGATAAATGCATCTAGATAGTCACAGGAGAACATAGCCATGGAGACAAATAGATACTTTTAGGAAGAAAGGATATAATTTGCATTTGTCTTGTGTAAATTATTCTCTAGAGGTGCCTATTTCATTCCCATGGTTTTGGAGCTACTAGAGTAACTAATTCAGATAGACATGCAGGCTATGACTTGAGATGTCTATACTCAGGCAGTTTGTGCCATTTGAGACACCCTCAGATAGCCAAAAAGGTCATATAATGATAAATATGACAAAGGAGATAAGTATCTTTATAAACCAGTGGTCAGAGACCAATCCATATACTCCGTGGCATCAGCTGGCACTGCACCCCTATGATTTAGGAAGTTGACTGTCGCCTGAAGTGTGATTCAGCTGTGGATGTGACTACACATAAGCAAATGTGAACATTACCAAACAATAAATGGAGACTACTGAATACAGTGAGTAAAGTATGCTTCTACTGTGCATACAGAGGAATTTATTGCTGTCTAAAGTGCATTAGGTGATTTATTTAATCTTTTCATGTAACTGCAGTACATGTATATAGCAAAGAATTGCAGATGAGTGTGATGGAAGTGTTTAAATGACCTGTAAATCAGGTCAGTTTTGAAAATTAAAATAAAAATCTTACTAGACTAGCACTTACTAACAATATACTTCATGTTAATATTCCTTACTCATTACTAGTTGTTATCATAGAATGGTTTGGGCTGTAAGTGACCTTGAAGATAATCTAGTTCCTACTGCCCTGCATGGACAGGGACACCTTTCACTAGACCAGGTTTCTCAAAGCCCTGTTCAGCCTGGGTTTCAACACTTCCAGGGATGACGCACCGCAGATTCTCAGGGCAACTTGTGCTAGTGTGTCGCTCTCATAGTGGAGAGTTTAATGCTTTTAAAAAATGTTTTGTATGGATGACTTGTATATATACAACTAATAATTTTCTACTAGCTCATAGTCTATGTTTCATGATCTAAACTTGATATTCAAAAATAAGAAGTAATTTGCTTTTTAAATCTAGGAAAATGACATCAGAATTGACATACCACTAGAGTGAAATTCTACTAGAGACAATATTATAAGTTCCACTTTTTCTGAATATTATTGATCAGTAGCAAGCAATTATTGCTGTATTATAACTATAATAGGAATCAGGAATCAGAATTTATTCCAAATGTCTAATCTTAATCTACCTTCTTTCAGTTTAAAGTTATTCCCTCTTGCTATATTACTACATGACCTTGCAAAATGTCTGCCTCCAGATTTCTTGTAGGTTCCCTTCAGGAACTGGAAGACTGTTAAAAGGTCTCCCCATAGCCTTCTTCAGACTGAACAAGCCCAACTCTCTTAGCCTGTCTTCATGAGAGATGCTCCAGCCCTCTGATCATCAATGTGTCCCTCCTCTGGAATGGTTTGAGCAGGTCCAGGTCCGTCTTGTGTTGGGGGTCCCAGAGCTGAATGTAGTACTCCAGGTGTGGTCTCATGAGAGCAGAGGGGGAGAATCACTTCCCTTGATCTACTGGTTGTACTCCTTTTGGTGCAGCCCAGCATATAGTTGGCTTTCTGAGCTGCAAGCACCCGCTACCAGGTCTTGTTGAGCTTCTTGTCAATCAACACCCCTGAGTCCACAATCCATTTTATGCTCAGCTTGTATTTGTGCTTGGGATTGCCCCAGCCCAGGCGCAGGACCTTGCACTCGGCCTTGATGCACTTCATGAGGTTTGCACTTGTCCACCTCTCAAGCATGTCACAGTCCCTCTGAATGGCATCCCTTCCCTCCAGCGTGTTGGTTGGATCACACAGCTTGGTATTGTCGGCTGACTTGCTGAGGGTGCACTCAATCCCACCGTCTATGTCACTGACAAAGATGAACAGCTGCCATGACTAATCCTCCCACACTATCTGTCCTTGTTTCCACCCTCTGTAGGCAGCCTTCTTATGCTGTAGTTTGTCTAGGATCAACTTGTTCATCCATGCAGGACTCCTGACGATCCTGCCTGAGTTACGCTTTGTTGAGATGCATTGCTCCTGAGCTTGGAGGAGGTTATACTTGAATATTAACTAGTTTCCTTGGGCCCTCTACCTTCCAGGGGCTTTATCCCATGGAAAACTACTAGGCGGATCCCTCAACAGGCCAGTGTCCATTCTCCTGAAGTCCAGGGTAGGGAGCTTGCTGTACATCCACCTCGCTGTCCTAAGGATCTCAAAACTCCATCATTTTGTGATCACTGACGGCTGCCCTCCAGCCTCACATTCCTCACCAGCCCCTCCCTGTTAGTGAGGGCATAACCCACTTACTCTGCACTTGGAGAAGGAATTTAACGTCAACGCATGCCAGGAGCCTCCTGGATTGCTTATGCCCTGCTGTGTTGGCCCTTCAACAGACTTCAGAGTGCTTGAAGTCTCCCATGAACACCAGGGCTTGTGAAAGTGATTCCACAACTATGCCTATAGAGGGCCTCATCCTTTTTCACTAGTAAAAAGGTGTTAGCAAATGAGAGAGAAGTTGAAATCCAATCTGGATAAGCATATGTTTCAATCCTTACCAGTTATCACCAAAATGTGTATTTACAACAGACAGATAAGTAGGAGAAAACAGTATAAAGAAGTACTACCTAAAATGTATTTTAAAAGTGATATTTAAAATCATAATACATAAAAAAAGTCTGTGCTGAACTTAAAGTGACAGAGATGCAATCCAAAATGCAGTTGTATTGATTTGACTAATTTGGGAAGAGTTGATCAGCAAATCTGGTTTGTTTCATATGAGATATCTTGAGTTCAACACCGTACTACTTAACCCTGGTTGGGCAGCCTGTAGCTGACCCCCACAATAATGTCCCCTGTCCCTGCTCTCCTTTTAATCCTAATCCATAAATTCTTAGTTGGCTCCTCTTCCACCCCCAAGAAGTGCCCTGTACATTGCAGCTGCTCATTAATGTAGAGGGCAAAACCCCCTTTCTTTGTCTCCAATAGCCTGTTTTCTTAAGAATCTATATCCTTCCATTCCAACAGTCCAGTCATAGGAGGTATCCCACCACATCTCTGTGATACCAGTGGGGTCATAGCCCTTCATTTGTGCGCACATCTCTAACTCCTCTTGCTTGTTTCTCATGCTACATGTATTGGCACAGAGGCATTTCCTTTGTGCCCCTGATGATGCTGGGTTATTGGCTGGAGTAGCAGGAAGTCCTTTGCTCTTCAGGGGCTCCATTGTTGACCTGTGATTTTCTCTCCAGGTTCTGGGAATCTCCTATGACACTAGCATCAGACTGGCATGACAGGGATGGATTGTGGTTCCCCAATTATTTATTTTAAAGCTGACTTTACCAGCTTGGCAAGCCTGTCACCAAAGATGCTTGTTATCTCCTTTGACAGGTGGAACCCATCAGCCCCAAGGGGACCAGGTGAGTCCCATGGTCACAACCCTTGGCTGTGGCACCAGTCCTGTAACCACTGGCTGACTTTCCACGTCCGACTGGCTCTTCAAAACCCCTTGCCTTCTACCTGGAGGACTGATGAAAAGGCTACCTGTGCTCCTGAATCCTTGACAGCCACTCTCAGGGCTCTATAATCCCTTTTGATTTTCCTCACACTGCTTCTATCCATATCTGTGGTGCCTATGTGAAACAACTACAGCAAGTCAGTTGGCCATACAAGGCTCAGTAGTCTTTTCCTGATACAAGCCCCTGCTAGACAGCACAACTCCCTGGAGAGTGCATTAGGCCAGCAGATGGGTGCCTCCATAACTCTGAAAAGTGAGTCACCTTCAACTATTACCTATCGTCTTGTACCTGAGCTTCTTATTACTTTTCATGCAGACCAGGCTGCCACATTTACCTCTAGTGTTTCACCTGCTGCGGTGGACCTTTCATTATTGGTCCTGCAGAGAGGTGAATCATTTCTGCAGTCACCTCTGGCTTTGGCTTTGTATTATTATGCTTGATACTTAGTAATTATGATGCAAGAAAAGACCTGCTTTGTGGTTCATGTAGTACTTTTCTTGATAGTGCAAAAGAGGGCCGTGGTCTAAATTTTAGAGAACAAATTTAAAGCCTATTCAAAACACAAAGAACGTTATCCTTAAAAGACACAGAAACAAAAGAAGACTTTCAAATATACAAAGTTGACCTATGGGCAATAAATAAAAAGAAAGTACGGAAATGTTAAGTAAATAAAGGCCAAGCAATCAAACTTCAGTACTGAACTGTCAGTTAGACAAACCGCAATATCTTGATAGGACATCTTCATTATTATAGTGGGCAGTGTGTGACAAAGAGATAAATTCTTCCCTCAAAAGAAGAATTTTGGAAAGGGTGAGAAGGGAATAAGGAAGAAAATGGGGCAAGGGGAAGGCAGAAGAGTGAAATATAGCCTTGCAGACAAACTAAATTTTGTCTTAAATGTCTAGATTGTCTCTGGCAAAAACAAGATTACATACAACTAAATAAAACAACCCATGTAAAACAGTCAAAACACTCAAGCTAAATGACCAAACTGCAGAAACAATTGATCAAACACTTGAATCATAACAAGATTTCTATATCACTGATTTCCATCTATGCTTAGAGACACTTATGTAGAAACAATAAAATTGCGAGTTGGTTGACAAGCGGCAGTCAGCAGGAAAAACATTCTTTATGGTGTGTGACTTATTGAAGTACTGTAGTATGCACCATTTAATGAACACTGTAGCAATTCCAAGGACTGTGCATTGTGGTACGGAACTAAATCTTAGATTGCAGTAAATGCCTTTTTTATTTCTTTTAAAGAGCTTGAAGACTTTAAAATCAATTTGTAAAAGCCTTTCTTCTCATCATGTTGTAGTAGTGAATTACACAAGCAAGATTTTGAATCTTGTGTATTGCTCAACATCACCTACATTTTTTTTTTTTTAATACCTTTTATTGTCAAGTTACTGCTGGCTGTTTAGTACTGATGTGTTAAGAGTATTTTATCAACTAGGATAGGTAAGTGGACTACTTATACTAAGTTCATGTGTGGATTACATGAATAGGCAAGAAGTCGTATCTTGGATCCATCTTCTAAACCAAGGTAGAAAGGCTTTGTATTTAAGACTATTATTAATGATGCATTCTACTACTGTTTTGATAACATTAGTCCAGAAAACATCTCATCTATTTGGATTAATATATATAGTTTATATTCTTTTTAACAGATACATTAATTGAAATCACTTTTTATCTGCAAGTTGTTGAATGATTAGCTTTGAAGGTCACCAGAAGAGGACTCGAAATAAAATTTTCTAGAAGCTAAATTTAAAAAGCACATAAGATAGCAGGTATTGGATAGAATAATTTAATTCTTGCCTCTCATAAACAAAAAACTGAGAGGAATTTTATTTTGTTGTACAACTCTAGGCATGGTTTCAACCCTAGTATTAGTATGGAAGATGAGCATTGAGTCATGTGACAGGTGCACGTCTTCCATCTCAATCACAAGGGAAGCAGTACTTCCAAGTGGATTTTCTGGGGACTTAGCCTGGCCAAAAGACATGAATATATGCATTTTAAGAAGTTGCATGCTATTAAGTTGCTCTTCTACATTGAAGTGTGCATTAATTGTCAACACCAAGGCACTGAAAGATAGCTACGCCTTTAGGATAAACCCTTGATTCTCATTGCAAAGTAAAACGGAATACATAGTAATGTGCTGGTTATATCTAGTATAAGGCTGTATGAAGCAGGTCAGTATTTTCCTATAATAATTTCAGAAAATTTCAAGTTTTCTGTATTTCCTAGTACACCATCTATAAAAACCTTTGCACGTGATCTTTAATACATTTGTCCTTTGCAAGATATTTCCAAATCTTAAATTTATTCCAAGAGAAAAATCACTTGAGAACTATACTGTATTTCTACCACCAGTAGGAACTAAGCTGGCATCTTTTTCATTTCTCAAGAGAAACTCAAATTCTCAGACAGAATCTTGAATTTATGACAGTTGTTTGCTACTCACATATTGGTCTTATCTTATTACTAAATGTTCTCCTTACACGCATCCATTCTTCTGTACCTGTTCAGTGTTTGGATTCCTGGAAGGTGTTAAAACTGACCTACCTAAATAATATTACTAGAATACATATGCAACATAAGTAACTGTAGCGAGGTAAAAGTAGTTATTGGAGAAATAATCAGTAAACATCTCACTGCTGCAGCAGAGATCAGTTTGGTCCTAATTCTCTTAATAAGAAATGTGTATTTCAGTACGTCTTTTCAGAACAAATTTTCTTGGTTAACTTGCTGATAAATGATTATAGAACAAGGTTTGTGTTTTCATCCAGAGTTTTATCCTACGTGGAAAAAATTAATAAAAGGTCCTTTTGGGGCTTATGGTAGCAAGATTAAATGAAACCATAGTATTTCTTTTTCTTGAGAAGCTCCCTACTCCTTTTTATATAGCTATTTCACTTTATTCTCCAGTGGCTTAGGGACATCACAGTGCCTGGCTGCTCAGACTTTGTACTGAGGACAGATGTTTTGTCTGCCAAATTTCCTGCTGTTCACGCAACCCATAAAGACTAAGAACATTTACAGTGCTATATAAGCAAAAACATTAGCTCAATTAGCTTTCTCAATTTCACCTCACCTTCCAGTCCCCTCTACAAAAAGAAGTTTCGCAAGAATGGGCACAATCTCTGTCTAGAAAAAAACCCTTCCTGGTACTCAGTCAATCAGATTGAAGAGTTATAGACTCTTCACCAAATATATTAACATTGTCCTTGAATTCTACATGTATTTATACAGATCTATTGCTTTTGAAGAGCTGTATTATCCTTCTTAATATCGGTTGCAAGCTATAAACAGTCTACTCCTGTACTCACAGAAAGGCAAAACAGTGTGTGAGCTTTGTTTTCTTTCAGGCAAAATCATGGACAGTCATGGACAGTCATGGCTATTTGTGCAGCTATAAAGTTGTGACAAATGTTTTTTTGGAGTTGTAAAGTTACTTGTAGTGGCTATATTTATAGCAGAATTTTATGAGGAGAAAAAATAACTGAGAACTCAAAAAAATCCAAGCACTGGCATTTTTAAGAGATTTTTGTAGTATGCAGTTTTTTAGAGAGGACTTCCCCAGTCATTAAAATCAGTCACTTTGCTTCAGAAAAGATATCTAAATGTAGCTACTAAAACCAGGAAGGCTTGGTCTTTTATATTATGTCTCTTTAGGCATGCAGGAGGTAGACTTGGAAACATTGCAGTACTTCTACCAGTTGTCTGATTTTCTAAGTACATCCAATGTTAAAAGGCATTGACCACTGGCGAGGTTAACTACTGTTAGGCAGTGATTGCATGCTTTGAAAACGTTCCTGAATTGAAGTTGGTTGTGGTGACAACATGAAAAGGATTTTTCTCAAAAATAAGAAGATTGTGTGCAAGTGATTCTAGCAGATAGATAGTTCAAACCCTTCAAGCATGAAGAAGCCTTTTGATCTCATGACCTGAGCGGAAACTCTACCAAGTGAGGTGCTAAACTGGCTCAAACCTGTTTGAGTCAAAGATGGAGGACTCTGCCCAGCTGCGTCTCTTACAAGTTTTGTGCATTGCAATGGGATCTACAACTGTTAAAAGGGACTCTCTACCAAGCTCATTAATGGGCAGGCAGTATACAAGTCCAAGAAGAATAGAGATTAATATGTTGAACACTTTAATTCTTTTAAAAATTAATACTTTATTATAGCATATCCCTTAAGAATTTTGCGTTAGTTACATATTTACTTGAGCGGGAATAGAGAACGCAAGATGCCCAGTTATGCTTATCTTACAGATCCCCCAAATCCCCCCTATTAAATGCATTTAAAAAACTATTTTAAACCAGTTTTAGTATTTATTTTATATAATGGAAAGTGGAGTCAACCACTATGTAATGTAGTTAACCACCTCAAAGTTGGGCATTAATCTAAACTTATTATGTAGGTTTTATGAATAGCCAGTGAAAAGAAGCAGACATTTCTCGGAAAGAGTTCATCCTGAATTGTAATATAAATTGAAGGGAAATATGATGAATCATAGCTGGAAATAATTGTTCCTTGACTTTTGGGAGACCCTAAATGAATAGTTTAGATCACATGTTAGGTGGTTAAGATTAGGTGAGATGAATTATGTTCTTCATTTTTAATCCAAACCAACAAAAGTAACTGTCAAGTTAAGATTTAAATGCTGGAATCTCCAGAGACTCCTTAAACCCTTTGATGCTGATTTACCAGGACCTTCTTTAGGAACATTTTAACATTTTACATCTAAATATAATGATATTTGCTGCTGCTGCCAGAAATACCATTTTCAAACTGCTTTTACACAATGATTTGCAGTTTCCAGGAACCACCTGTGCCTAACAGTGAAATTGGCTCAATGCCTTACCACTTTAGAGACAGTGGTAGGTTTTGAACTGCTGCCAGTAGAGTGTGTGCTTTTTGTAAAGATTACTGGGTGTTATGCTAATGACTAGCTGTGAACAAGCACTGAACCAATTTTCACATTGCCTTGAAATAAACCTAAAAGATACATTGAAGTATATTCATAATACGAAGTCTTTACCAGTCTGGTGGTTATGACAAGACAGAATTATTGGTAAAAGGTATAGAGCTCTCAGCCACCTTGCAAGCTGTTTTTTGAGAAAATACTTAGGGAAAGGAATGTTGAAATTGAAGCACATCCTCAGAGTATTACCACTGTAAATATAAAGAGTCAAATTGAACAGCGAAACAATAGCCTTAGCCCAGGTCCCCCAACTGATAAACACTAAACCAGAAAATGATGGCTGCAAGTAAGGTACGACATGTTGAAACTCTGAGACCAAGTGCAACAACTGTGAGAGGAAATAAATACACTGTGTGACGAGTGACTATTAATCTGAAACAATTAATGCTTATTACAAGTATGAGTATACACACTCTGGGAAGATCTGTCATTATCCCAATCCTTCATGCCCCATATTAGGTGCCACAAAGAACTGTTGTGGTTTAAAGCCCAGCTGGTAACTCAGAACCACGCAGCCACTCATTCACTCTCCCTCTTCTTTCCCCCCCCAGCTCCTGGAGGGGTGGGGAGGAGAATCAAAAGAATGTAACTCCCATGAGTTGAGATAAGATCAGTCCAGTAACTAAGGCATAGCACAAAACCACTACTGCTACCACCAATAATAATAATGATAAGGGAAATAACAAGGGGAGAGAATGGAAAACTAAAGAGGGAAAAGGAAAAGAAAATTATAAACACAAGTGATGCACACTGCTATTGCTCACCACCCACCAACCAATACCCAGCCTGAGCTGAGCAGTGATCTGGGCCTTCAGGGTAACTCCCCCCATTTTCTACATTGGGCATGACGTGCTGTGGTATAGAGTACCCTTTTGGCAAGTCTGAGTCAAGTGTCCTGTCTTTTCTTCCTCCCAGTTTCTTGTGACCCTCCTCACTGGCAGAGCACAAGACTGGAATGTCCTTGATCAGAGTAAGCATTACTTAGCAACAACTAAAAACATCAGTGTTTTATCAGCATTGTTCTCAGGGTGAAGTCAAAACCACAGTACTGCACCAGCTACTAAGAAGAAAAATAACTGCTGCAGCTGAACTTAGGACGGTGAATGATAAATAATTAAACCAAGTCTATTATTAAAAATAAGTAAAAAATTGGAATTCTAAGTCAATGTTTTCTGAATCTTGCACATAACTTAATGTCTGCATGATTGCTATGATCAAGAAAGGACAATCCCTAGTAAAAACAATGAAAGTATAATTGCAAGAAATTATGTTAACAAGCAAAAACCTCTGTCTGTAAAATAAAAAGGTTTATATGATGCCATAAAAATAGCTAGCATAACTAAAGGGCAGAACTGATTCTGATTGATTAAAATATAAATACAGAAATCTAGTCATCTTCTTTGAGATTTTCTCCTGTATACTTACCTTATTAATTATAGATTAACTTTTAGAAGTGTAAAAATCCTGCAAGAAATTTATAGTCTGAAATTGGCTAACGTGAACATCCCTGAAAAAAACCTTTATTTCTGATTTAATATTCAGGTGCCTTCTTTAGTCTCTGCTTCACAACACACTGCTATAGGCACCTAAGTTAGGAGCTTAGCATGAGACTTCTTTCCTTGTGACTTGAGAACCAGCTTGCACCCAAATTTCAATTCACCAGGCCCAGACTGTTGAAATGTGCAATATTCTATCAACAAGAATTAACAAATGGAACATCTCACCAAAAAAATTACTCAAAGAGTCAGAAGTATTCAAATCAAGTTTAAATATTTTTCCATGATGTGCATTATGAATTACATGAAGTAAAACTGAAATTTTATAGCCACCTTTTGTGGAAGCCATATACTCATATTAGAGTGGCTCTTTCTAATTTTGAGATCAAGAAAACAACTTCTTGCTTCAGAAAACAGTCATAACTCCACATAGCTAGTTACACTGGCACTCCGTGTGTAATCATGCTTCAGTATTTCAGCTGACATCTTTCTACAGCATGTTCAGCTTAGTATGTCTGATGTCTCTTATTTATATAGTAAGAATGCAACATACTGCTTTCTGATTTTTTCATTGTCTTGACACAATTCTTGTAATGTTCTGATTTTAAATCACAAAATTAAAAAAACCTTTACTGATTTTGAAAATTTATTTATTTTTATAGTGAATTTATGCCAATTAAGATCTTTTTTTCTAAGATTTTTTCTTTTTTTTTAGATGAATTATAAGATGGATAGGTCACCTATTTCTTACATTTCCGCGGATTATTTTTAGAGGATATTTAAAGGGGATAGGAGGTGAGGTAAGGAAACTAGTTACATTTTTACAACAGTAAACATTTTAGTATATGTTATAATAATAACAGACAAGAAATTCCACCTCTGTTCTGACATCAACTTTAATTTTACATATTAGAGTAACAAGAAACATAAATTTTAAAAAAAGGCAAAATTTTTATTGCACTTTCAAATATTATTAATTCTGATATCATGTAATCAAAAATTTGTTACATATAATTTTCAGACCATTCATCTGAATAACACAATGACATAAGATTTCTGTTTGGTATTGCAGAGAATTCTAGTTTAAAATGACACAATCTCAGATTCATTATGGCCATGCAGTTCATTTTACAGTGTTTTCTGGCATCACATGTTCAAGGAATAGGTTACTAGTGACTATTGAATCGTTACATGCAGTTTAGCATATCGGCAACTCTATGGTTAATACTTGTATGCTGCTTATATTCTTTTTGTATCTTACTAATCTTTAAGAATGGTCTTTAATGCATTATTGTATTGTGTATTGAAAAATGCAATCATTCTCAGATGCTAACATAGCTCACATTTTTGCCTAGTGGAACTCCATAGCTGCAAGAGAGTCACTCCTAGTCAGAATTCTTCATAACATAATGATTCCTGCCAGCAGAAGAGCATTGTTCAGATCTGTGATGGAGTCCATAATAGTAGAACTAACTACTACAGGGTAAAAACTAGTTGGTGAGCTCATTACCCCATAATCATTATTTTTTAGTTGTTATTATTTCTACTAGTTTTATTTTGAAGGTGTTATGTGCTTATTTAACATACTTCAGTTCTTCTTTAGGGTATTTAGCCTCAATTCAGTCTATCTGCAAGAATAAAGTTTGGGGTATATCTGCTATTGCTGGTGTTCAGAATGAAGTACAACATGATTCTTCAGAATTGTGTCTAACATTTAAAATAAAAACAATCTGAGAACATGGTAGTCAAATAATAGTTAATGATCTGTGAAGGTCTTTTGTAAAGAAGCTATGGTTTATCATTTGTAACGCAGAAAAGTGCATCCAGCAGACATTAAAGTGCAAGCGTCTAGATTTATGTAATTGAGAATATGACCTGTCAGGGAAAGAATTACGTATGCTTCATTCGAATGACTAAGTGGGAGATGTATTACTACGTAGTTACTGGGTAGATTGTGATGTTACAGATTAACGATGTTTTTTCACAGATTTTCCATTAATCCAGTTTTGATACTTTTTAAGATCTTTCACAAAATACACTTAAGCCTTATTTTTAAATGTACCATATCTTCCTTGAATCTCAACAAGAAGGTGATATATCCTCTGAAAAAAGAACTTGCAAGCATGTGGCATAAGTAGATGAAAGAACAAATTTGAGACGCCCAGTGTGACTATTAGTAAATTAAGTAAAATGGTTGCTACTCTTCCCACTTTAGCTGGCTAGGAAAGTATTTCATAGTAATGTAAGGGGGTTTGGGTTTTTTTTTGTCCCTTTACTGATGGTTCTTTCCACTGGAAATAATAAAAATCCAATTCAACAACAATCATATCATCATATAAAAAATGTATTATGGAAATAATGTGAGCAAAAGTATGATTGACAATTTGCTACACTTCATGCAACTCCATTGGGTAGAAACGGCTCTGTTAGAATGCATGTCAAAAGACAGAAGAAAATAATAATTAGAGCCATCAACATACAAAAAGTACATTTTATAAAATATAATATGAGCCTTCTTATACCACGTGATATGTCATCAACACTTCTTTCAGACTGTGGGCAGCAGTAATTCCCTGATTTTATAATGGAAGCATTAAAAAATTGCTTGCTTTCAAATTAGAGCTGCAGTATGCTAATGCAAAAAGGAGAAAAAAAAAATCATTTCAACTTCCATATTCAGTGATTTTTTTTTTTTTTAATAAGGCAGATTGTGTACAGATTCTTCAAAGAACTGCTCCTTTTTTGTTTCTCTGACTCTTTGCCCTATAGCTATTCCTTTACACAAGGAATTCTCTTTTCTGTTCTCTTTTCTGATAGCAATCTTTTCCTTGCTCAACTTGAGAGAGATAAACCCTAAGCAATGTTAAAACACAATGCCTCTTATCTTTCCACATTTCAGTCTGTATCTAGCAATGAAACTACTCCACAAGCCAGTGATGGGACCTAAGTGTGGGATACATATCAGTTTCTTACAAGAGAAAAAAAACAGTTTAATCCTCACAGAAAATCTATTAAACATCTATTTTCACAAAATTCAATTATTAATTGCTAACATAGATAGTAATCCTACAAACACTTACTCTAGGATCTTTGTGTGTAGATAACACTAATTATAGGCAAAATATGTAGTGTTCTATTTAAAGAGTTTATTGAATTCAACAAAACACTCGATGCTATCTCTTTTGCTAGGTAGTCAGTCACAGAACTTGCCCCTATTGCACTTCTGGAGAGGAGATTGGGTGTAGGAAAATACACAGAATCCTGCTGGGAAGAGGAGAGTAATATAATCAATGCCTTCACCTATTTCTTGTAACCAGAGGCAACAAACTCAGCAAGCTTCTTTTCCAGAAATTCTTGCCCTCTTCCTTTCTTGGTGCTATGTTAGCCTTCTCCAGTTTTCACAGTATAACCCTCCTTCTGTGTGTCACTGGACAACAGAGACACTCTGCAGGCAGGGTAAACACAACATCAAAATAAAAAGCAGTTACTTACGGGCTGATACACACATATAACTGAGAATACTGATCTAGTATGGTGAGCATTTATATGTTCTCATTCCCAATAATCGATTTTTTTACTTCAACAATCCTGCCTTTATCAGTTCTTGTTTTTGCATAATCTAAAATGGTCTATATACTGTCTCAGAATATAGCAATTTCCTCAGAATTTACAGGAAGGTAGCACAATAGTCCATTCTTAGAGATTTTTCAGGGGTATTTCTAGGCCAAAAAACTACTTAAAAAGACAGATAATTTTGATATGTTATGGCAAGTAATAAATGATTTATTTTCTTCTTTCATTTCCTCCCTCTGCAAAAATTAACTGTAAAGCCATACCTTTTCAGTATTGCTGGAATATGTTAATTACACTTTCATTCTTCTTTTAGCAAGCTAAGCATGACATGCTTGCTTGCAGTGCATTTTAAAATATTGCTTAGGAAAAATTACTGAAGGAAATGCAGCTGGAAAACGATATTGGAAAGATCATTGTCAGCAATAAAATAACTTAGGGTATTTATCAACTTTTGGAAAGATGTGCTGGTATTAAAATAACAAAATTGTTCTCTGATGTATCTTTAAAGTAAGTGAAGTGTACCAAAAATGGAACTATGAAAGTATGAGGTAGGGTGACTCTCCATCAGCAGCATCATATGTGGAAGACTAGTTGCCTTGTGTTTCATGAACCAAACACCAATGAAGTTACTGAGAACATTGCTAGTACTAGAAAATAGGGTTATATGATAACATAAATTGTTGTGTAGGGATGAACTTTATTATTTTAAACAGTTTAACTCAAAGGCATTAAAAAGCCTGATTTAAAAAAAAAAAAAAAAAAAGGAAATAATGGGAGTATATCTTTTGAGAAAAGAATAATTTAAACGAAAATATTTTTAAGACTTCAGATTATCAAGGCACATGGGTTAATTACGCTAAATTTATTTATGTGCTTAAAATTGTCCTGCAAAATTTGTGGATAGAGATCTAAACTTCATAGGGTTGGAGTCGCTTTCTGTTGCCTTCAATACACAGCTGTGACAAAAACCCACAAGACTGCTGAATAAACATAGGAATAATCAGAAGAACTTGTCTGAAAAAATCTTTCTTCATGAATTTCCTCTATGCTCTTATGAAGTTTCTCAATGTTAAGTGAAAGTATACATTCTTCTATTTATTCTTTGTACAATACTGAGATACAGTTTGCTAGTGGTATTCTGATTTTGAGCTCAGTCATTGTTACTGTGAGAACTAGGCTGTAAGTATGTTGTTGAACTTTGTTGAAAACTGACATCTCTTAATTTGGGAGTGAGTGGGTGTGGCTGTTTCTCCTAAATCTATTGAAGTCAGTGAAATTGCTATGTCTTACTATGGAATGAGTCCTGATTTCTCCCAGGAGTCGTGTAAAGAGTTTATGTTTTGGGTTTTGTAGGTTTGTTAGGGTTTTTGTTGTTGTTGTTGCTGCTTGTTAGCTTTTTTTGTTTGTTTGGGCTGTCTTGGTTGGCATTTTTTGTTTGTTTGGTTGGTTGGTTTTTGTTAAGAAATGTAATGCGTTATGAGGAGAAAAGAAACAACTGAGAGTTAACGAAGTAATTTGCTTTCAGTACCTCTCAACTGTTCCCTACATTTTATTGCATTGACATTCTCCATAAATAGTATCTCTTAAATGAAATATGTGGAGATAAGTCTAAATTTTATGAACTTAAATGAGTCTACATAAGTAAAAAATACATTACTGATGAATGAATATACTTACTAGCAAAGAAACCTTCCTATTTCTTAAAGTAATAAAAACATTCTTTAAGATATCCAGATTATAGCTAACAAATGAGAGTTCATTGTCATGTAGTCCAAACAAAAAATTTTATAAAGAAAGGAAGTCTAATAAAGCATACAGTTTAATAATAATTATCAACACAGGATAAACTGTTAAGGAACCATGAGATCTGTTCTTGTGCTATGCTATTCCATATGCAATTTAACTGCTGTCCTGCTAAGTTCTAATGATTTCCACAGTCTTTGGCACCAAGCTTGCTTCAGTAAAATCAGAGAAGTGCAATGACATAAAATCCACATCACTTTTGTTTGTTTGGTTTTTTTTTGTTTTGCTTTTTTTTTTTTTTATTATTATTCTTTTTTTTTTAGATTGCATTAAAAGGAGTAAGTATGATCTTGCACACTGGATGAAGAATCCTTTCTGTTGCTTTCCCAGGTATAACTAACTTGTAATGAGAATTTTCTTTTAAAAGTTGTTAGCAATCTTGGTGAAACCAGATGCCAAATGTAGCAGATTTCTAAATTTAATTTTATGTTCCTCATTAATACAAGCAGTTGATGCATTAGAACTGAGCTATAAGAAAAACAAATAAACGGAAATAGATACTGTAAAACCCAAGACGTGCAAAAGCTCTGTGACTTCCTAAATGTCAAAGAAAATAAACTGTTAGTTTTTTTGTAGCTAGAGAAATTAAACTTCTGCATATTTGAACAGAGAAGGGTGTTTTCTTTGAAGAGGATTAAATTATGGGTTGATATCAGCCTCTTGTAGAAAACAGATAAAGACATATAGAAATCCACTTATACACCATACTGCTGTAAGCTGTATTGCTTGAACAACCACAAATGTAGTTGCTGAAACCAATACAAAATGTCATGAACTTACTCTTTGTGCTTATGTAAGTACGACCAAAGTCTGATCAGATTTTAAGACAAATGCTAAGACACTACACACACCTTAAGCTTCTCAAACAAGTCTTCAAGATTTGATGAGAAAGGGATGATTAATTGGTTAGTGACAAATCCTAAGTGATGAAATGCCTACCAAATTCCTAGAAAGAAAACTGTACAAAACTTGCTTTGGTTTGAAGTATGCACACATATATATATATATATGTACACACACATATGCAACTTCCTTGGACTGAATATATCCAAAGACATGGCTGGATATTATTTAATTTATCATAAAATATATTTGATTCAGTTCACTTTGTGTTTCTTTAATAATCACTTTAGTCTATTTAAGATTAAATCTACCTACGAGTCTCTTTCAGTCATGCTACATAGATCAAATGAGTGTTGCATATGCATATTTGTAACGATGTTGCTGTTGAGTAAAATCACAACTTTTGGCCAAGAAGCACCTGTTAACATAAACACAGCAAAAAAACCCACTAATTAAAATTTTTAATGTCTTGATAAAATTGAGCAGGCATAAACCTAGAAAGCTAACCTCTGACAAATAATATTCAGAGTATATTTCTTTATTATTTTTTCAAATACTTGTATAAGTTAAAATTCTATGATTCTTTGTAATTTTATGCAGTGGCTAGTTCAAATGTTAACCAGACCAAGATGTTTCCAATTTTTGGAGTTAGCTTTCAGAATAATATCAAGTCTTTTTAAGTTTAACAATGAACTATAAATTATGCTTGTACTTCTGGAGGGTATCCCACCCATGAAAGGTGGTTGGAACTAGATGATCTTTCAGGTCATTCCAACCCAAGCTATTCTATGTGTCTGTGATTCCTGATGCCTTTTCTGTGTTAAAAATGTTGAATATGCAGTGTTGTACTAGCAAAATCTACTTGCGTGCTAAAAAGGTATTTATTAAGTTATTAAATAATCAAGGTACTAGTTAACTAAAAATTTAATGTCAGCTATCCAATATAGTCCAATATTAACAAGAGTTAAAAAGTTCCATTCTCTATAAACTTAATTTATCTAAATAATGGGTTTTGGTAAGACATACTTTGTCCTAGGTTCCGCAGCAACAGTCAAGAAATTTTCTCCTTCTTAGTAAGTGGTGCAAGGCTGTGCTTTTGACTTTCAGCCTGGGAACAATGCTGATTATATGGATGGTTTTAGTTGTTGCTAAGTAATGACTACTCTGATCAAAGACTTTCTGTGTCTCATGCTCTGCCAGGGAGGAGGGGAAGCCGGGAAGAAGTAGAGACAGGACACCTGACCCAAACTAGCCAAAGGGGTATTCCATACCACAACACATCATGCCCAGTATATAAACTAGGGGGAGTTACCTGGAAGGCCCAGATCACTGCTTGAGTTGGGCTGGGTATCAGTTGGTGGATGGTGAGCGATTGTATTCTCTTCCCTTGTTATTTCCCTTATCATTATTATTATTTGTGGTAACAGTAGTGAGAGTAGTGGGAGTTACATTCTTTTGATTCTCCTCCTCATCTGTCTGGGAGCTGGGGGGAGAAAGAAGGGGAAGAGTGAGTGAGGAGCTGCGTGGTTCTGAGTTTCCTGCTAGGCTCAAATGATGACATGCTTCTATCTCTAGCTTAGTATAAAAAAAAAAAAGCACAACATATTCAAATAATTGAAACTTACACCTTTACTATTTCTTTGCATAGTCATGACTAGATTGCACTTTCACACACGAAGACCAACACAAAACTGTTAAAATAATTTCCCTATTGAGCCTTTGCTTGAGCTGCTGTAGTTAAGATTCTTAAATATTTAAACATTATGTTTACACTTTAGCCGGAACAACCAAATGAGGTGTGGCTCCCTTCTCCACAACGAAAACAGACAAAACCCCTTAAGACCTGACAAAATCTGAATCTACAGTTAAGTAGACTTCAGGCACTTAAATCTACAACTCTAATTAAGTGAAATGTAGAACTCTGCCCCTACCCCACTCTCAATTATGCTAAGTGTATTCAACTGCTGCAGAAAGAATCATGCAGCTGCCTGTTAAATTTAAAAAAAAGCCACTAAACCTAGCAATGCTAATCTGTATTCTGCTTCAGTGTCTTCTTGGGACATTCCTAACCGGAGTGCCTTGGGGCCAAGTTCTCAACAGCTTTCTTTGAGGGGCTTTAATAATACACAAGTCTACCTTTCTGAAGAGCTTTACCTGGAGGATATGTGAGAAAACATAATGAACACCCAGATTATATGTCAGTAGTTAACGATTCCTATCACTATTTGTAAAATAGTTGATTTTCTATGACTGTTTATAGATTAGTGTTTTGCGGATTAGTTTTGGTGAAAAAAACCCAAATAAATCCAGGATTCTTTCATTTCTGCTACATGCCCTAAACAACATACCTCAGTCCTAGTCTTTATGCATCTTTCCTCTGTATAGCCCACAGGATGTGTGTTTCACATTGTTTTGCCAAAAGGTTACTGGACAGACAAGGCTCCTTGGAGACTGAAGTTTTAGGTACCTTCTGCCCCATTCAGCCTGGAAGTTGTTCTTAACAGATGGTGCTTACTTTCAGAAAGTTCTCTCATAAAAACAGAGGGGTTTATAGTCTGGCTTTTAAGTGCACAGAATAGAGAATCTAGATATATGCTACTGGAATACGAAGTAAGCCAGACAGATGCTGCAAAAAGCCGTTCTATTTTTTTTTCTAATGAAGGCGGATTTTACATGAAGATGAATGAAAAAACCAACATGGAATAACTAACAAATATTAGTATCATGTATAAAGCAGTTGTTTCATTCTTTTAAAATTATTACTATATTGATTTTATTATTAAACACTGATTCCTTATTAAATGCATACTGTACACTATATAACTGGTGAATTATTATGACCAAAGTACTTTGTTAAATATTTTTAATCTATTAGCTTCCTAAGTACCTAGGTGTGCAGCCTATGAGGGTCCATGGGCTTAACATATTCGCTGACCCGATCCTCTTCAACCAAGGATATGTTTTATCTTGTTCCAGCCTTTCCCCTGTCTTTGGGACCTGGGACCCCTGAAGTTAGCAAAGCAAGAAGGCATCTAGTACCTCAGCCCAAACCATTCTATATGATAGTATGATCCTATGAGAAGTAGAATTATTACATGCACTTGAAAAAGTCCTGGGATGTAAACGTTGTTCACAGATGGCAATAGATGCTAATAGCATTTGAACTGGAGTCAATGTATGGTTTCCAAAAGGGCTATAACAGAACCCAGTAGCCAGTTTTCATTTGTCCTCTAATTTTTGATTTTCTTTGATTATTTTTTCTGCCTAAACATCCATATGTAAGAGGAAAATTATACAATGACACTTTCTAAGACTGTTAAATAAGAGGTTTCTCATGATTTGCAATTTCTTTTAGTACTGCATCAATTTGAAACACTTATAATTGTTTGTTTGAATATTCACCATTCTGATTATAATACAACCCCTGCATACTTCGAGGTTGATTCTGTATTTTCAGCTAGTGTAATAGGAAAGTTCTACCAGATAACTGCATTTACATAGTCAAAATAAATGGCTGTGGTAAAGTAACTTATCGCGAAGGCTCAAATTTTTCTTATATCTACAGCACCCTATGAAGTTGAATAATCTTCCTGCCATTTCTTGTTAAAACAGTGTTGATCAAAATCAAAGAAAAGGGAATTTAAAAGTATGTTATTTTACTCTACAAATAAAGACAGCAATGTTCTCCTTAGACGTGCTTAATCTATACAACCTCAGAGAATATAACCAGAAACTGAGGGAAGCTTCACAATCATTTCTCATAACAATCGCAAGAAATACACATCAAACCTTCAGTTTACCTAAACTACAATCAGTAAACAGAATTACCTATTTCCTTTATATCTATAAATTTTTAAACAGACACAGCCACTCATTGTTTGTGATCTAATCTATAGAAAAGGAGTTAACAACTTCTTCTGTTCCTTCTGTATCCAGCTTTCTTCATCTGGGGAGAAAGAAGCGGGACTTACTAGTATTAGAAATTGTTCATAGTAGGACATATTATATTCTTGGTTTGGTTCCAGTTCTCAGTTTTCAACTGGCTTATCTAAAACTGAAATTTGAGTAAGCAGAACTGTTTTCGTATTTGGTTTATCTTACTGCTAAATCTTGAGGATTTGTTAAGAATACAAAACTTCTAATTAGCAGATGGGCATGGATTTACCTCATTACCCATAGCTTAGAGTAAGCCAGGGAAGACAGAGCCCAGTTCTATGTTAATTAAATTACTATTGCTTTTTTAATGCTCTTCTTTTATATTAAATGTGAAATGCTGTTGCAATAAGTACAGTTATTAAAAAGGGAATTATCACAAGCAGTTCAAGTTTACTATATCCAATTTGCTGTTATTGTATTCTGAAGGACTGTGATTTTAATCTACACTAAAAATATTTAAGTATTGTGTAGAGGAAAAAAAAAGTACCTAAGGAGCCAGTTCACTAGTTCGTCCTCTTCAGCAAAACTTTTAAAAGTATTTGCTGCTTACTGATTTTAATAGATTTAGAACATGCTTGAATGTAATGGACCTAAACATGTAACAAATCAGTGGAGTTAAAGCAGATTTTATCTGCTGCATCTACTTTTGCCAGACAGACGTCTGAGCCATTCACATAACAACAGTAAGTGCAAAAGCACTTAAAGGAAGATGTCAGTTTTGTGAGCTCGTATCAGGTCTTCTAAATTCAAGGTAGCAGGTGCACTTTTTGTTCTAGCTTCTTGCAGTGAATTGAAGCTTTTTGGAGTGACCCAAATGGATGAAGTTAGACCCAGTGCATCTTAGTTTATATCAGTTTGGTTTGGTTTGGCTTTTGTTCAAATATTCAAAAAAGGGAGAAAGGGATACTAAAATTTGCTTTTTACCAAGTATAATAAGTTGGAATGTAAAGTTCCCATGTCTCTCTTTGCTAGACCCTTCTTCAAAAGCCCATCTCTTTGTAACACTCTGTAGTATTACCCAATGAAGAGAACTCAGTAATAATTGCAGAAAAAATAGACAATGTGAAGCTCAGGACTGAGGAACTGGCAATGCAGCACAGGGCACTAGAGTGAACAGAAGTGTGAGCAGGGAGACAGACTGAAGGGAGGCAGATTCCAGTGGGTCTTTTTACTGGCTTAAGATCCCAGTAATAGTAGCAAGTACTTTCTTATTTTATCACTCAAATTATATTAGAACAAAAGGTAATTTCCAGATTTTCATATGATCTGGAGCCAGAACTGTTCAGACAGGTTTTGTAATGCATTTTCTGTCTCCTCACAATGTTTATAGATTATAAAGGTCCAGTTCTAGCTAACATTTGCCCATAGTCTTTCATTTATCTTCGTTTCTTGAAGATTTGTCCTCTATTGTCTTGATTCATTGATGATGCTGCCTAAAGTAAAAACTAAGACAGTGTTTTCACAGAAAAGAAAAATCTTTACAGGAGCTTTTCTAAAAGTATGCTTGTATTTCCAAAACCTAAACCAAGCTGTAAGTTCATTAAGTTTGTACAATTTGTCATTTCTTTGAATTCATTCTTCCATCCCTAAGTTTTTTCTGCAAAAGACTAAATCTGACATCTGGTTTCCACATCTTTACTAATGAAGGCTGTCTCCAGAATGGCTTAGTTTCCTTTATAGCATGACATAGGACATACTAATCATAGTGAACATAGTTTAATTGGTTATCTAAAAATGAAACTGTCATTTATAATAACTAAACCCCATTTAATTAATGATCTACTGTGCTTATTATGCAACACCTCTTCAGAGATAAGCAAGTTAACTGTTTAATCTGTTGATGAAGTATCTGCTGTACAAGAAATGGGGAACGTGAATATTGCTTTCTTAATTTGATTTGTTAAAATACACCATCACAAAAACAAATAAATGTGAAACATGAAAGCAAAACATCAAGTGAAGAGCACTACATGCAACCTGCTTTCATGTTGGTCTTGTGGATATTTGTATGCAAAGTCTTTCAGATATTAAATGCAACACAAATGAAAAAACTAGAAAAAAAGAGTATAATATGAAATTGATTCTTCAAATAGTCTCTTTGTAAATGGAGAATAAACCAAAAAGATTTAA
This sequence comes from Psittacus erithacus, assembly GCA_009867235.2. Taxonomy (NCBI): domain Eukaryota; kingdom Metazoa; phylum Chordata; class Aves; order Psittaciformes; family Psittacidae; genus Psittacus; species Psittacus erithacus. Next base: position 2,187 of record WYDI02037262.1, on the reverse strand, counting down.
ATTGCATTATAGTACTGCTCAGTACTGCAAACTGATAGCATAGAATGAAGCAGGAAATAGGAAATGTATAGGGTTTTTTTTCTAAACCAAATTATTGTGCAGTAATCTATACTTTTTTTTTTAATTTAGTTTTCATGATTAGTGGGAAGACAATAACGATGGCTTGAAAGATGTCTTAGCTACAGAATGTTATCTAACTAAACATACACTATCACACTATCACCATAAGCAATCTAGATGGTTCCTGTAATGCACAGGTGATAACTTCCACCTCCAAGTGACTGAGAAGAAAATAAGAAGAGATGCTCTGCTGGACCTCATCTCACCACCAAGGAAGGGCTTCTTGGAAATGGGAAGATCAAAGGCAATCTCGGCTGCAAGGACCATGAGATGGTGGAGTTCAGGATCCTGAGGGCAGGGAAGAGAAAGTAAAGGAAAACTACAAACTTATAAGCTTACTTAAGGAGAAGAGATGTTAGCTTCTTCAAAAATCTGCTCAAAAAAGTCCAACAGAATCAGGCCCTCAAAGGAAGAGGGACCCAAGAAAGCTGATTGATAATCAAAGATCACATCCTCCAAACTCAATAGTGGTCCATCCCAATGAACAGGAAGTCAGGCAAAAAATGCCTGGAGGCCTGTGTGAACGAAGAAACTCAGACAAAAAATAGGAAGCATACAGAGGGTGAAAGCAAGAGCATGTAATAGGACAAATACAGAAGCATTGTCCAAGCATCCAGAAGTTAAGCTAGGAAAGCAAAGCCCAGCTGGATTTAAATATGTGAGTGATGCCAAAGTCAACAAGAAGGGCTTCTAGAAATACACAAGAGACAAAAGGAAGGATGTGGAAAAAGCAGAGGTACTAGATGCCGCTTCTTACTAGGAGGGTTTTGATGAGTAAAATATGGTCTTTTTATTCAAATAAATGTAGGTTTTGATATATGTAAATACCAGGACCAGAAATGTGAATATTAAGCTGTTTTGTTTTTTTTTTTGTTGCCTTTGTTTTTCAGTGTGCTGTCACTTGGCTGGACCAAATAACAAAGATATAAAATAACAACTGTCTAAACCACAGCTACTGTGCCTGGTATATTTTTATCCGATTTTCTTCAATAAGTATAGAAGTTTATCACAAAAACAGAACTAGAAGTAGGTGAAGCAAAAGACTGGAGGAAAAATAAAAATGAGAACAGGGACACGTCTTGAGGCTGACTATAGTAACATCATCGTGTAACCAAGTGCTTATAAAGAAAAATTACTAATATTTAGTAACAAGAATTTATAACTAATATTCAATAAAAATTAAAAACATTTAACAAAACACTTTGGTCATAGTAATTCACCAGTTATTAAGCATAGTTTACAATATACATTTAATAAAGAATCAATATTTAATAATAAAATCCATGTAATAATAATTTTAAAAGAATAAAAAAGTGACTGTTTGATGTATGATACCAACACTTGCCATTTGCTAGTTATTCCACATTGTTTTTTTCATTCATCTTCAAATAAAATCCACCTTCATTAAAAAAAAAAATAAGATAGGCTTTGTGTTGCATGTCTGGCTCAGTTCACCTGACATCTAGATTTTTTTAATTTTTCTTTATTATTTATGATGAAGTGAAATATGTGGATGTGAAGCAGTAGATTCTTTACAACAAAATAACAAATTTGCATGGATAATCCCTTAAATACACTGGGTTAAAGAAAAAAAAAGAATCATAGTTGCAGGCACTGTCCTGGGTTCAGCAGTAGCAGTCATTTTTCTCCTTCTTCGTAGCTGGTGCAGTGCTGTGTTTTTGACTTTCAGTCTGGGAACAGCACTGATAATACCGATATTTTTTTAGCTACTGCTTAGAATGTTTAGTCTGATCAAGGACTTTCAGAGCCTCATGCTGTGCCCAGGGAGGAGGGGAAGCCAGGAGGAAGCAGAGGCAGGACACCTGACACAAACTAGCCAAAGAGGTATTCCATACCACAGCACGTCATGTCCAGGATGTAAACTGGGAGCTACCCGGAAGGGCTAGCTCTCTTTGCTTGCTTGGCGAGTGATGATTGTATTCTCTTCCCTTGTTATTTCCCTTATCATTGTTATTGGTGGTAGTAGCCATGGTTTGTGTTATACCTTAGTTACTGGACTGCTCTTATCTCAGCCCGTGGGAGTTACATTCTTTTGATTCTCCTCCC